>CALYCR020002895.1:0-76493 GCA_944470395.2 Schistosoma turkestanicum
TTTTTATTATCTGCTTTGTATGAGCTTATACGACTGAGCATTGATTACGCCTACGTGCTTACTCATCCTTTTCGCTTTAATGTTAATCTCGTAATTCTCCCATGAACTCACATGATTTGTATCGCTTGCTTTTGACCTTGTCAATCATTCGTCGCTTTTATTCATGTGTGTGCATACCTATTTCGCTTGTCATATGTCTGACTATATATTCTTAGTCGTACTCTATCTCTTTGAGTTGGCTCTTAGCCTTCTCCAATTCGCTTCTCCAATTCCATTTGTGGTGTGCCTCAAATAAACGTATACGATACTTGGAGTTCATCTTCTGATTTATTAACCGTCAGACGTCATTTGGATAAGACAATCCGAACGAGCTTATTACGAGCTTAAGAACACGCAGTAAATCGGCACACTACAAAATGGTGATCCCGACGTTCTCAGGATGTTTCCCGATGCTGACGAAAAATCGAACGCTTCCAATTAATTGGTAATTTCGACGTAGAATCGAACGCAATCATTCTTCCGTGCATTCGCTCGCCAGTGCACTACAAAATGGTTATCCCGACGTCAGCAAAATCGGCCACCATACAAAATGTTGAACCCGTCGTTCATTCATATCACTCCCTATTTGCTTCGCTCGATTCATTCGTCCATACGTCTTCACAGAAGATCAGTAAACTCTCACTACATAATTCGACGATTCCGATGACAAATCGAATATAACCAACCAGTTGGTAATCTCGAGGACAAATCGAACAGAACCACTAACTGGAAATCCCGACGCCATGCAGCGACAAAGCAGCTCTCGTACTTAATGCATTAGCTGAACGAATCAAGCATTATCTTATCGTCATTTTGATTATGTACCAACTCGTCGCATTAATCTATTTCTCGAAATATCGCTATCATTATCGTATTAATGTGAAAGAACCATTATTATGATTAATCATGATATTATGACAATAATGGAATTATCTTAATCGCTAATCGAATCGCATTACGAATATTGTATTCACGGCAGGACATTTGTAACTCACGGAATTATTTTACTTCTTTCGATACCACGAACGACGTTCATGATTAAGGTGAGTTCATTCCATTTATTTTGCCGTATCGCATTACTATGTTTCGAATCGCTTATCGAAGCAATGGCTCAACGACAATTATTGTCCTTTAATATTTCTGTGGCCATACGATTATCGCATTGGAGATATCTTCTATGTACTCATCAGCTGCTCGTACTCGAAAATCTTGCAGCCTGCTAAGTAAATTGGTGGTATGATCTTACGCACATGCACACGAAGCAGCAGTTCAAGCAGTCGAGCGAACCTCCTGCACGCTGATATTAGCATGTTTTTCGACTACCCCAACGCTGGCAACGGTTTGCAACGCTATCATACACATAAGTTTGGAGTCATATACTCAATGGTAGTAACTTATGTTCTCGATATGCATTTAATGTCCATGCATCGCATCTGTACGCAGCTTTATTCTCCAAATTTTCTACACGATAATCTCGACCGCAATTTCTTCACCTATCTGCAGCCACTCGATTTATCGATGAGCCTTACCGTAATGTCTATGCGATTATCGAATTCCGTCTTAACTGTCATGCCTAAACGATATTAAATATTTTGCAGCATTTGTATTACATTTTCGTATCGTACAACTGCTCCTAATGTATTCTATTCGAAATCGATTATTTTTGCTAATAACCGCTTACCACATATTTTTGATCTTCCGTTACTATGCGAACTTACGAACGTACTCGGACAAGGTAACTTTAATTTTCGTACCTTTTGATGCATTTCGACGATTTTGATTTTTTTTTCGCAAACACAGACACTTTCGTATCCTTGTTTGCTGGAAGGGGGCTATTGTAGTGCCTCCACATATATTCCAGTTCTCTTACATCTAACTTGGTTAAGCCCTTTCGATTAATTTATTTAACCAAGCCATTTGTATAGCAACAACTCATATGTACCATTGGTATTTTTTTTATCTGCTTTGTATGAGCTTGTACGACTGAGCATTGATTACGCCTACGTGCTTACTCATCCTTTTCGCTTTAATGTTAATCTCGTAATTTTCCCATGAACTCACATGATTTGTATCGCTTGCTTTTGACCTTGTCAATCATTCGTCGCTTTTATTCATGTGTGTGCATACCTATTTCGCTTGTCATATGTCTGTCTTATTATTGTCTGACTATATATTCTTAGTCATACTCTATCTCTTTGAGTTGGCTCTTAGCCTTCTCCAATTCGCTTCTTCAATTCGATTTGTGGTGTGCCTCGAATAAACGTATACGATACTTGGAGTTCATCTTCTGATTTATTAACCGTCAGACGTCATTTGGATAAGACAATCTGAACGAGCTTATTACGAAACGTAAGAACACGCCCGAATCGGCACACTACAAAATGGTGATCCCGACGTTCTCAGGATGTTTACTGATGCTGACGAAAAATCGAACGCTTCCAATTAATTGGTAATTTCGACGTAGAATCGAACGCAATCATTCTTCCGTGCATTCGCTCGCCAGTGCACTACAAAATGGTTATCCCGACGTCAGCGAAATCGGCCACCATACAAAATGTTGAACCCGTCGTTCATTCATATCACTCCCTATTTGCTTCGCTCGATTCATTCGTCCATACGTCTTCACAGAAGATCAGTAAACTCTCACTACATAATTCGACGATTCCGATGACAAATCGAATATAACCAACCAGTTGGTAATTTCGAGGACAAATCGAACAGAACCACTAACTGGAAATCCCGACGCCATGCAGCGACAAAGCAGCTCTCGTACTTAATGCATTAGCTGAACGAATCAAGCATTATCTTATCGTCATTTTGATTATGTACCAACTCGTCGCATTAATCTATTTCTCGAAATATCGCTATCATTATCGTATTAATGTGAAAGAACCATTATTATGATTAATCATGATATTATGACAATAATGGAATTATCTTAATCGCTAATCGAATCGCATTACGAATATTGTATTCACGGCAGGACATTTGTAACTCACGGAATTATTTTACTTCTTTCGATAACACGAACGACATTCATGATTAAGGTGAGTTCATTCCATTTATTTTGCCGTATCGCATTATTATGTTTCGAATCGCTTATCAAAGCAATGGCTCAACGACAATTATTGTCCATTAATATTTCCGTGGCTATACGATTATCGCATTGGAGATATCTTCTATGTACTCGTCAGCTGCTCGTACTCGAAAATCTTGCAGCCTGCTAAGTAAATTGGTGGTATGATATTACGCACATGCACACGAAGCAGCAGTTCAAGCAGTCGAGCGAACCTCCTGCACGCTGATATTAGCATGTTTTTCGACTACCCCAACGCTGGCAACGGTTTGCAACGCTATCATACACATAAGTTTGGAGTCATATACTCAATGGTAATAACTTATGTTCTCTATATGCATTTAATTTCCATGCGTCGCATCTGTACGCAGCTTTATTCTCCAAATTTTTTTCACGATAATCTCGATCGCAATTTCTTCACCTATCTTCAGCCACTCGATTTATCGATGAGCCTTAACGTAATGTCTATGCGATTATCGAACTCCATCTTAACTGTCATGCCTAAACGATATTAAATATTTTGCAGCATTTGTATTACATTTTCTTATCGTACAACTGCTCCTAATGTATTCTATTCGAAATCGATTATTTTTGCTAATAACCGCTTACCACATATTTTTGATCTTCTGTTACTATGCGAACTTACGAACGTACTCGGACAAGGTAACTTTAATTTTCGTAACTTTTGATGTTTTCCGACTATTTTGATTTTTTTTTTTCGCAAACACAGACACTTTCGTATCCTTGTTTGCTGGAAGGGGGCTATTGTAGTGCCTCCACATATATTCCAGTTCTCTTACATCTAACTTGGTTAAGCCCTTTCGATTAATTTATTTAACCAAGCCATTTGTATAGCAACAACTCATATGTACCATTCCTATTTTTTATTATCTGGTTTGTATGAGCTTATACGACTGATCATTGCTTACGCTTACGCAGTTACTCATCCTTTTCGCTTTAATGTTAATCTCGTAATATTCCCATGAACTCACATGATTTGTATCGCTTGCTTTTGACCTTGTCAATCAATCGTCGCTTTTATTCATGTGTGTGCATACCTATTTCGCTTGTCATATGTCTGTCTTATTCTTATCTGACTATATATTCTTAGTCATACTCTATCTCCTTGAGTTGGCTCACTAGCCTTCTCCTATTCGCTTCTTCAATTCGATTTGTGGTGTGCCTCGAATAAACGTATACGATACTTGGAGTTCATCTTCTGATTTATGAACGAAACATAAGAACACGCATCCATCGGGCACACTACATAATGTTGAGCCCAACGTCAACAAAATGGTGATCCCGACGTTCTCAGGATGTTTCCTGATGCTGACGAAAAATCGAACGCTTCCAACTAATTGGTAATTTCGACGTAGAATCGAACGCAATCATTCTTCCGTGCATTCGCTCGCCAGTGCACTACAAAATGGTTATCCCGACGTCAGCAAAATCGGCCACCATACAAAATGTTGAGCCCGTCGTTCATTCATATCACTCCCTATTTGCTTCGCTCGATTCATTCGTCCATACGTCTTCACAGAAGATCAGTAAACTCTCACTACATAATTCGACGATTCCGATGACAAATCGAATATAACCAACCAGTTGGTAATTTCGAGGACAAATCGAACAGAACCACTAACTGGAAATCCCGACGCCATGCAGCGACAAAGCAGCTCTCGTACTTAATGCATTAGCTGAACGAATCAAGCATTATCTTATCGTCATTTTGATTATGTACCAACTCGTCGCATTAATCTATTTCTCGAAATATCGCTATCATTATCGTATTAATGTGAAAGAACCATTATTATGATTAATCATGATATTATGACAATAATGGAATTATCTTAATTTCTAATCGAATCGCATTACGAATATTGTATTCACGGCACGACATTTGTAACTCACGGAATTATATTACTTCTTTCGATAACACGAACGACATTCATGATTAAGGTGAGTTCATTCCATTTATTTTGCCGTATAGCATTATTATGTTTCGAATCGCTTATCGAAGCAATGGCTCAACGACAATTATTGTCTATTAATATTTCCGTGGCTATACGATTATCGCATTGGAGATATTTTCGATGTACTCATCAGCTGCTCGTACTCGAAAATCTTGCAGCCTGCTAAGTAAATTGGTGGTATGATATTACGCACATGCACACGAAGCAGCAGTTCAAGCAGTCGAGCGAACCTCCTGCACGCTGATATTAGCATGTTTTTCGACTACCCCAACGCTGGCAACGGTTTGCAACGCTATCATACACATAAGTTTGGAGTCATATACTCAATGGTAGTAACTTATGTTCTCTATATGCATTTAATGTCCATGCATCGCATTTGTACGCAGCTTTATTCTCCAAATTTTCTACACGATAATCTCGATCGCAATTTCTTCACCTATCTGCAGCCACTCGATTTATCGATGAGCCTTACCGTAATGTCTATGCGATTATCGAATTCCGTCTTAACTGTCATGCCTAAACGATATTAAATATTTTGCAGCATTTGTATTACATTTTCTTATCGTACAACTGCTCCTAATGTATTCTATTCGAAATCGATTATTTTTGCTAATAACCGCTTACCACATATTTCTGATCTTCTGTTACTATGCGAACTTACGAACGTACCCGGACACGGTAACATTAATTTTCATAACTTTTGATGTTTTCCGACGATTCTGATTTTTTTTTCGCAAACACAGACACTTTCGTATCCTTGTTTGCTGGAAGGGGGCTATTGTAGTGCCTCCACATATATTCCAGTTCTCTTACATCTAACTTGGTTAAGTCCTTTCGATTAATTTATTTAACCAAGCCATTTGTATAGCAGCAACTCATATGTACCATTGGTATTTTTTATTATCTGCTTTGTATGAGCTTGTACGACTGAGCATTGCTTACGCTTACGCACTTACTCATCCTTTTCGCTTTAATGTTAATCTCGTAATATTCCCATGAACTCACATGATTTGTATCGCTTGTCATTTGACCTTGTCAATCATTCGTCGCTTTTATTCATGTGTGTGCATACCTATTTCGCTTGTCATATGTCTGTCTTATTCTTATCTGACTAAATATTCTTAGTCATACTCTATCTCTTTGAGTTGGCTCTTAGCCTTCTCCAATTCGCTTCACTCATTCGCTCGCCAGTACACTACAAAATGGTGAACCCGTCGTTCATTCATATCACTCCCTATTTGCTTCGCTCGATTCATTCGTCCATACGTCTTCACAGAAGATCAGTAAACTCTCACTACATAATTCGACAATTCCGTTGACAAAGCGAATATAACCAACCAGTTGGTAATCTCGAGGACAAATCGAACAGAACCACTAACTGGAAATCCCGACGCCATGCAGCGGCAAAGCAGCTCTCGTACTTAATGCATTAGCTGAACGAATCAAGCATTATCTTATCGTCATTTTGATTATGTACCAACTCGTCGCATTAATCTATTTCTCGAAATATCGCTATCATTATCGTATTAATGTGAAAGAACCATTATTATGATTAATCAGGATATTATGACAATAATGGAATTATCTTAATTTCTAATCGAATCGCATTACGAATATTGTATTCACGGCAGGACATTTGTAACTCACGGAATTATATTACTTCTTTCGATAACACGAACGACATTCATGATTAAGGTGAGTTCATTCCATTTATTTTGCCGTATAGCATTATTATGTTTCGAATCGCTTATCGAAGCAATGGCTCAACAACAATTATTGTCTATTAATATTTCCGTGGCTATACGATTATCGCATTGGAGATATCCTCTATGTACTCATCAGCTGCTTGTACCTCGAAAATCTTGCAGCCTGCTAAGTAAATTGGTGGTATGATATTACGCACATGCACACGAAGCAGCAGTCCAAGCAGTCGAGCGAACCTCCTGCACGCTGATATTAGCATGTTTTTCGACTACCCCAACGCTGGCAACGGTTTGCAACGCTATCATACACATAAGTTTCGAGTCATATACTCAATGGTAGTAACCTATGTTCTCTATATGCATTTAATGTCCACGCATCGCATTTGTACGCAGCTTTATTCTCCAAATTTTCTACACGATAATCTCGATCGCAATTTCTTCACCTATCTGCAGCCACTCGATTTATCGATGAGCCTTACCGTAATGTCTATGCGATTATCGAATTCCGTCTTAACTGTCATGCCTAAACGATATTAAATATTTTGCAACATTTGTATTACATTTTCTTATCGTACAACTGCTCCTAATGTATTCTATTCGAAATCGATTATTTTTGCTAATAACCGCTTACCACATATTTCTGATCTTCTGTTACTATGCGAACTTACGAACGTACCCGGACACGGTAACATTAATTTTCATAACTTTTGATGTTTTCCGACGATTTTGATTTTTTTTTCGCAAACACAGACACTTTCGTATCCTTGTTTGCTGGAAGGGGGCTATTGTAGTGCCTCCACATATATTCCAGTTCTCTTACATCTAACTTGGTTAAGCCCTTTCGATTAATTTATTTAACCAAGCCATTTGTATAGCAACAACTCATATGTACCATTGGTATTTTTTATTATCTGCTTTGTATGAGCTTGTACGACTGAGCATTGCTTACGCTTACGCACTTACTCATCCTTTTCGCTTTAATGTTAATCTCTTAATATTCCCATGAACTCACATGATTTGTATCGCTTGCTTTTGACCTTGTCAATCATTCGTCGCTTTTATTCATGTGTGTGCATACCTATTTCGCTTGTCAAATGTCTGTCTTATTTTTATCTGACTATATATTCTTAGTCATGCTCTATCTCTTTGAGTTGGCTCACTAGCCTTCTCCTATTCGCTTCTTCAATTCGCTATGTGGTGTGCCTCGAATAAACGTATTCATCAATATGAGTTCACCTTCTGATTTATAAACGGAGCTATAAGAACACGCAGTTATAGGCACACTACATAATGGTGAGCCCAACGTTTCCAGTTCTCCAATTCGTTCCGCTCATTCGATTCGTCACACACACAAAATGGTTATACCGACGTCAGCAAAATCGTCCACCATACGAAATCGTGAACCCGTCGTTTATTCATATCACTCCCTATTTGCTTCGCTCGATTCATTCGTCCATACGTCTTCACAGAATATCGGTAAACTCTCACTACATAATTCTACGATTCCGATGACAAATCGAATATAACCAACCAGTTGGTAATTTCGAGGACAAATCGAACAGAACCACTAACTGGAAATCCCGATGCCATGCAGCGACAAAGCAGTTCTCCCACTTAATGCATTAGCTGAACGAATCAAGCATTATCTTATCGTCATTTTGATTATGTACCAACTCGTTGCATTAATATATTTCTCGAATTATCCAATTATCGCTATCATTATCGTATTAATGAGAAAGAACCATTATTATGATTAATCATGATATTATGACAATAATGGAATTATCTTAATCGCTAATCGAATCGCATTACGAATATTGTATTCACGGCACGACATTTGTAACTCACGGAATTATTTTACTTCTTTCGATAACACGAACGATATTCATGATTAAGGTGAGTTCATTCCATTTATTTTGCCGTATCGCATTACTATGTTTCGAATCGCTTATCGAAGCAATGGCTCAACGACAATTATTGTCCTTTAATATTTCCGTGGCTATACGATTATCGCATTGGAGATATCTTCTATGTACTCGTCAGCTGCACGTACTCGAAAATCTTGCAGCCTGCTAAGTAAATTGGTGGTATGATATTACGCACATGCACACGAAGCAGCAGTTCAAGCAGTCGAGCGAACCTCCTGCACGCTGATATTAGCATGTTTTTCGACTACCCCAACGCTGGCAACGGTTTGCAACGCTATCATACACATAAGTTTGGAGTCATATACTCAATGGTAATAACTTATGTTCTCTATATGCATTTAATGTCCATGCATCGCATCTGTACGCAGCTTTATTCTCCAAATTTTCTACACGATAATCTCGACCGCAATTTCTTCACCTATCTGCAGCCACTCGATTTATCGATGAGCCTTACCGTAATGTCTATGCGATTATCGAATTCCGTCTTAACTGTCATGCCTAAACGATATTAAATATTTTGCAGCATTTGTATTACATTTTCGTATCGTACAACTGCTCCTAATGTATTCTATTCGAAATCGATTATTTTTGCTAATAACCGCTTACCACATATTTTTGATCTTCTGTTACTATGCGAACTTACGAACGTACCCGGACACGGTAACTCTAATTTTCGTAAATTTTTATGTTTTCCGACTATTTTGATTTTTTTTTCGCAAACACAGACACTTTCGTATCCTTGTTTGCTGAAAGGGGGCTATTGTAGTGCCTCCACATATATTCCAGTACTCTTACATCTAACTAGGTTAAGCCCTTTCGATTAATTTATCTAACCAAGCCATTCGCTTAGCAACAACTTGTATGTACCATTGTTATTTTTTATTATCTGGTTTGTATGAGCTTATACGACTGAGCATTGCGCACGCTTACGCACTTACTCATCCTTTTCGCTTTATTGTTAATCTCGTAATATTCCCATGAACTCGGATGATTTGTATCGCTTGCTTTTGACCTTGTCAATCATTCGTCGCTTTTATTCATGTCTGTGCATACCTATTTCGCTTGTCATATGTCTGTCTTATTTGTACTTGACTATATATTCATAGTCATACTCTATCTCCTTGAGTTGGCTCTTAGCCTTCTGCAATTTGCTTCTTCAATTCGATTTGTGGTGTGCCTCGAATAAACGTATACGATACTTGGAGTTCATCTTCTGATTTATTAACCGTCAGACGTCATTTGGGATAAGACAATCTGAACGAGCTTATTACGAAACGTAAGAACACGCATTAGGCCGGCACACTACAAAATGGTGATCCCGACGTTTTCAGGATGTTTCCTGATGCTGACGAAAAATCGAACGCTTCCGACTAATTGGTAATTTCGACGTAGAATCGAACGCAATCATTCCTCTGTGCATTCGCTCGCCAGTGCACTACAAAATGGTTATCCCGACGTCAGCAAAATCGGCCACCGTACAAAATGTTGAGCCCGTCGTTCATTCATATCACTCCCTATTCGCTTAGCTCGATTCATTCGTCCATACGTCTTCACAGAAGATCAGTAAACTCTCACTACATAATTCGACCATTCCGATGACAAATCGAATATAACCAACCAGTTGGTAATTTCGAGGACAAATCGAACAGAACCACTAACTGGAAATCCCGACGCCATGCAGCGACAAAGCAGCTCTCGTACTTAATGCATTAGCTGAACGAATCAAGCATTCTCTTATCGTCATTTTGATTATGTACCAACTCGTCGCATTAATCTATTTCTCGAAATATCGCTATCATTATCGTAATAGGGTGAAATAACCATTATTATGATTAATCATGGTATTATGACAATAATGGAAATATCTTAATCGCTAATCGAATCGCATTACGAATATAGTAGTCATGGCAGGACATTTGCAACTCACGGAATTATTTTACTTCTTTCGATAACACGAACGACGTTCATGATTAAGGTGAGTTCATTCCATTTATATTGCCGTATTGCATTATCATGTTTCGAATCGCTTATCAAAGCAATGGCTCAACGACAATTATCGTCCATTAATATTTCCGTGGCTATACGATTATCGCATTGGAGATATCTTCTATGTACTCATCAGCTGCGCGTACTCGAAAATCTTGCAGCCTGCTAAGTAAATTGGTGGTATGATATTACGCACATGCACACGAAGCAGCAGTTCAAGCAGTCGAGCGAAACTCCTGCACGCTGATATTAGCATGTTTTTCGACTACCCCAACGCTGGCAACGGTTTGCAACGCTATCATACACATAAGTTTGGAGTCATATACTCAATGGTAATAACTTATGTTCTCTATATGCATTTGATTTCCATGCATCGCATCTGTACGCAGCTTTATTCTCCAAATTTTCCACACGATAATCTCGACCGCAATTTCTTCACCAATCTGCAGCCACTCGATTTATCGATGAGCCTTACCGTAATGTCTATGCGATTATCGAATTCCGTCTTAACTGTCATGCCTAAACGATATTAAATATTTTGCAGCATTTGTATTACATTTTCGTATCGTACAACTGCTCCTAATGTATTCTATTTGAAATCGACTTTGTTTTGCTAATAACCGCTTACCACATATTTTTGATCTGTTACTATGCGAACTTACGAACGTACCCGGACACGGGAACTTTAATTTTCATAACTTTTGATGTTTTCCGACGATTTTGATTTTTTTTTCGCAAACACAGACACTTTCGTATCCTTGTTTGCTGGGAGGGGGCTATTGTAGTGCCTCCACATTTATTTGCATCCGCTTACATTTAATTTGCTTAAGCCCTTTCGATTAATTTATTTAACCAAGCCATTCGCTTAGCAACAACTTGTATGTACCATTGTTATTTTTTATTATCTGGTTTGTATGAGCTTATACGACTGAGCATTGCGCACGCTTACGCACTTACTCATCCTTTTCGCTTTATTGTTAATCTCGTAATATTCCCATGAACTCGGATGATTTGTATCGCTTGCTTTTGACCTTGTCAATCATTCGTCGCTTTTATTCATGTCTGTGCATACCTATTTCGCTTGTCATATGTCTGTCTTATTTGTACTTGACTATATATTCATAGTCATACTCTATCTCCTTGAGTTGGCTCTTAGCCTTCTGCAATTTGCTTCTTCAATTCGATTTGTGGTGTGCCTCGAATAAACGTATACGATACTTGGAGTTCATCTTCTGATTTATTAACCGTCAGACGTCATTTGGGATAAGACAATCTGAACGAGCTTATTACGAAACGTAAGAACACGCCTGAATCGTCACACTATAATACAATCAAGCATATCGCCCTGCTTCTGCTTGTCAGTGATTTATTTCGTGAATATTTTAACGATATTTGTTGAAGTGAATTATCAAAATTAATTAACGAAGACCTATTTGAACGACATTTATTTTATGGTGCACAACATATTGGACCTTAAGGTTGGTCGATATTCAATAAAATACAACATTTTTGTCCCTAATTTATTGAGATATATAGCTGTGTATGCACAAATCTGCGAAAACATTTTTCTATATCTCCTATAATATCCATTTTAACCTGGATGATTGAAGATGAACTTGTTATGATTATACATACATGAAAAATGAATGAAGTACAAAATATTTTGATTTGTGTCACCTAGCCACATCATGTGTTGACGTTCCGGAATAGCAGTTTCTATTTAACCAATTTATTATATAATATTTCGAAAGAAAATACTATCCGTCATCATTTTGGTTATTTCTAATTCAGTTTTCCAAACCAGCTTACTTATATGGGAAATAGCAATTTATCACTAGTTCAAAAGAGGCTATTACAGTCATCACAAATAAACAACATACGGAAAATAACGGTATCCTTCATTTTCGTTTAGAATCTTAGCGAGAACAGTAGATGTGGATACTTTACTAGCAGCAATGATGTAATCGAATCAATCACCAGGTGGGCTGAATAATCCAATACCGATTATCCAAGAGATCAACTTAGAAGTAAATAAATAATGTGACAGTTGGTGATAAACAAAATATGAAAGTATTCACTATCGGGAATAATAACAAAAAGTAAACTAGTCATGTGTTGTTCCTAATTTAAACTCATGGTGGTTTACTGTTTAATTTTTTAAATCTGAGTTGTACACTTATTGTAAATAGGAAAATATCTCAGAAATAAATATGCATACCTAACGAACGTGACATTAATAATAATGAGACATATAATTCGACAAAGAGAGCACATGGAAATTTGAAATCCAACGTAAGTATGATACGTATTTATAACCTGAACAGTACGTTTTATCCAAGATTATGAAGATGAGTTAGGCAGTGTTTTTTATATTGAAATAATCAAAAAAATTAAACAGGTGATTATACCGACAAGGCTTTCTTAATCTCTTAATGAGGCTACTCACTTGATTTCCACCCATCAGTTATGATCTTTATTCGTATACCATTCATTACACAGTTATTTCTGACTCCTACATAGCTTTGCTTATATACATTGTCAGATAAGCCTATAAATAATACCATATGCTAGAATCAATATTATTTAAGAATCTACTAGAAGCATGAATTCCTAAGTGATGCCTTTGAATCGAACACTAGAAAAAAAATAAATGGAGGTCGTCAACATTTTATATAGTAACATCCGTATAGCCTGGTTGGAAATAAAGAAGATGATCAACATCATGTTCGACCGTAAATATTCTGTGTTAGGAAGTGAATGCTAGCGAGGACTGAAAGGGAAGCATGATTATCTTAGTTATATAATTCTCAGCAGTGTTTTGTTGATTTGAAATCATACACGAAAAAAGATGCAAGGTGGCAACATTTTATGTACTTATATCAATAAAGAGTGGGTGATAATATACATTGTGATAAAAATCATGTTCGACTAACTGTTAAAATATTGAAGGTTGTATTCCTTTTATATGCAGAGTGGAAGGATCTGTTGAGAATAATAATAAATGTGAAAAATGGTGCTATAAATCTTTAACGTGTACGTAAAATGTGCAGCCAAATGAATGAATGTATTACGTAACATCTAAGGTTTATGCAAATATATAGGCAAACACAGGTATCAATTCAAACAAACAAAGCTTTCACATGCACAATAGCCAAGTGTACGACGATGAGAACGGCCGGTGAGGGATCGTCAAACTAATCACATAATGTTTACATTGAGATCTTGGTCAGTAAAAACGGGAGCATTTATTACTAGGATCCCTCAATATGATTTTTTCTAAAAGTTGTAATCCAAATATGTCATCACTAATATCTGAACGATCAGAGGATTTCTCATTATTGATTAAAGAAATATAAGATTGTCAGTTTACCAGGGTCCACGATATACATGAACATGAGACCAGGTAAGCGATCAGAATTCTTCCATTAACCAGAATTGTATCTGATACGTGAACGGTAAATGGTTAGCGAACGTAAAATACTTATATGCAACTCGCGTCGTTTTCATTTGCTTGTGACTGTGAATCGGATGCCATTGTTTTAATGATGGAATTATTCAGATTGGATAAAGTCGATAATTCCAAGTTCATCTGAATTTACAAAAAAACAAGATTGTAAAAAAGTGCCAAAAGTAACAACATTGGTCCGACAAAAATAAAAACGATAATTCACTGAGTATATCGAAATAAATTTGAAGAAGAGCAGGAAACTAGTTATTTATTAATGAACAATTGGGTGTGAGAAAAAATAAAAATAGAAGACATACCACTCCTATGTTTCATTCAAATCAATATCCTACCATAACATGATCAAAATTACATGTAAGTACCTTGAAATGTGTAAATTGAAACATCCTTATACTCGCTTGAGCTCATACAATAAGGTAGAGAATGAGGACATGCAAAGAAACATAATCGAAACGTGACAAATTTTTACCAATATCCTAATATTTCGGGTAATACATTGTTTGAGGGATTTTATTGTTCGATTAACACACACCATATGTAGTCACATTCACATATTCCTATGTGGTGGGAGATTCCCATATTTGAAAAACCACTAATAATATGTGACTATGATAGGTTCATGAGTATTGCCGAATTACACTTTGGCACAGTGACTGTCTTTAATCCGTCTCACCTTGTCCTATTGACAGTGACGTTACACAGACGTATTCCAGCTAAGTATTGTTAAATAGAAATAAGAAATATTTTCATTGCTGATGTATGGAAGCCATTTCAGTGTGATATAAGTACTTATATCATTTATCTGTTTTTTAAGATGCGAATGATTTATTATTATTATGAGTGATTCAAAAATGTAAAATATGAATAACAAAAGTTACATTTTCGCACTGCCTGCATGTCTTTCAATTCCATGTCTGAAGGTATTATGCTAAGTTTGAACAGGTTTGCAGCACACGCTGTCTGAAAACCTTCTAGGGTCACTAGCTTTTGCTTCTGGTCAACGTCAAAAACCCCTGAAAAAGATAAACTTCTGAAAAGAATCAGTATGAATCACATGAACATCTGGTGAGATATCATAATACGATTGAAAATATGATAGGACTGAGTAGCGACGTAACTGCATTATAACAAATGGAAGTAACGATCAACAAGAATTAGTAAAATATCCGTCATCATCATACATTCATCAAAGCCTTTGAATCTAATGTAGACTGAAAAACAGAAGAAAAATATTTTTCTATGGATGTCATCATCTGTAATTTCAACATTTTATAAAATTAATAATTAAAGGATGAACCGAAATGTCGTCAGTACATCGCACAACGACATCTTTATTCGACCCGTGCAGTTTCTATCGAAAATAACTTTTCTTCTCAAATCTTCAGGTCAACTGACGGTGCAAATCATAGTTAAAGAAAGCGTTGGTGACCTCATTCTATCAAATTACTAGCTCCCTAGAACAATGCTAACGAGAACAAATTATTCAACTGCATTATCTCAGCTCTGTGAGTTGAAACGAAAATTATCAAGTCTCATGATGATAATCACGAAAGTCGCAGGAAAAGTGCCTCATTCCAAAACAGTGTCAACCATGCTTTTAGGTACATGTGTCGTTCAAACATTGTGAGTGAATAGGATACGATTTGATGTTTGTGCAGGAATGAAAACAGACAAGCAGAATCTGCTTGCAATCAGTGAAACGCAATAAACGCGGGTAGGAAAACTGATAATACATTCTAGAGCGACTGCTAATATACTCGAATTATTAGGAGAAAAATGCTCAACATACTCTGAAATGTTTCAATAAAGCACAAAAATGCTATAGTGATGGAGACCACATGAAGCATTATTCGAACGACAAAACGGGACATTACAATGAACGTCACCTTATATTCGAATCCACAGTGTAATCTGATTTCAAATAAACAGTTCTCCATTTTAGGATACGCGTTTTGTCCAGTTTATTCAATAACGAAATAAATTTATCTCGATAACAGAGGGTTCTATTGTTTACCAGAGAGGGAAATAAAGATAATCATGTGAAGATTATCACACTGTATTCCGTAAGGAATTTCACAGTGTGTTTTCGATTTCGGAAATTATTCCGTTACAATCGCACCCTCCTATTCCAGACCCTCATTTTACCTGCCAAGGTATCCAATCCGATACGAATGTATCACTTCAACAATCTAATATAATTCAGTCGCAAGCATGAAAACTCCAATAACGGTACAAAACCTTGAAAAAATTTCGGAAGACATCATAAACGACTCGGTGGATTTGGACAAAGAATGATGATCATAATTGGAAATGTTCGAGAAAATGTACGAGAAAATAAACAGAAGTTTGTAAAGAGCACAGTATGAGGCTTTTCCATTTTTTTTCAAAGAATTGGTTACAAAGAGTTGGAAACTCATATGAGCGACCTTATCTTATGGTTTTTTCTGGGAAACTGTTAGTTTACTGGATATTGACATAAACGACGTGCAGTTAAATAAGACCAAACTACAGCAACGGATCTGATGATGATAATAATGTCGAAATAAGATGAAGCATCATCAATTCATTGGAAATTTTCAAAATTCGGCTGTTGCTTTATGCAATGAACGAATTGATTTGTCTAAGTCGTCCGTTTCTGCATAAATGAAATAAAGTAAAGGCATAAGATCACTGCTATGATATTCTGAAAATGAATATTGTTTCTAACAAATTGGTTATTCTGAATTTCCTATATTATTACAATTATTTGTCCATTCGTAATTTTAATACTCAATTTTCTTCATTAGCCTACATAACTGCAGGTGAACTGTTGTAATGAAAAAAAGTCTTATTGAACACCACTTTGATCTATTCGGAAAGTATGTGCGGAATCACTGTTCGTCTTTTAACAAGAATATTTTCTATTCTGCTCCTCGCCTCGTTCCCTTTATTCCTTTTTTTCAGCACTTTATTACAATTCGTATTGGTGCGGATATTTGCCGGAGACTTCGTTACTTTACCCATGAGCCTGCTAATTTAAAAATCAGTTCTTGGCACATTTACCTCATCAATTCTTGTTATATGCAAGCCTGACTCTACCTTGCATTGTTCAACGGTCATAAAGAAGCTAGTCGTAAGGCAACCACCGTATCTCGCGCCTATTATTCAAGTTGAATATTGTGAGACAGCTAATTGAAGCAAATGCATCTTATGGCAAATTTTAGTGACCACAAACCGTTAAAAAAAAGAAATATTCCTTAGAAATTATCATTTTGATCTTATCTGTAAATTGGCATGCCACTTGAAACATGTTCGTTATTTCAGAATGAATTATTATTACTACCAATAATAATATTATAATTTATGAATCGAAACTGAATCATGTTTTACAATAAGTGAAGAAAAAAAGAATTTTTATTTCCAGTCGTTAGACAGACATCAGGGCGATCAAATGATATCAGTTAATCACGTCGTAATAATTACTAACGACTCAATTTTTTTCATATCAATTTGTATTTTGCAAAGTACTTGATCATTTATTATCTGTATATTTAATGTATTCTCAACACAGTAATTCGAGATTCTTTCATTCAACCACCGTTCAAAGATACTTGGAATCTCTTCATAATGGACATTTCGTTTTCACAAGATGAAAGAAGAACTTGAACACAAGGATGTCTATAAATATCGATTATGCAAGCCTTTTCAAACTTTTTTCGGTATGAGTTATCTGTTTTGTTTCATTTTAATCCAACGTTCATTATTACAATTCTGTTTTTATTTATCGGCATACTGTGTTCCGTGCAGAACGAATTTTTCCATGGCGGTGACCACATCAACTCACCGGATCATATTACTCCGACCATGTTTGTATAATTAAAAAAATCTGAAGGACCATGATGGACGTAGGAAAAATGATGAGAACTGTTATTGCCTCTGTTTTCACCTGCAGATAGCTCGAATTAGTCCGAAACTCAAAAAACTGTAGACGAAATCGAAGAAGTCTTAAAAGAGCTTACTACGGGATAGAATTACGTCCAGGGAATTCAAGATAGGCTTCGGCAATAAGTTCCATGCATTGCAGCGACTATTTAATAAAAACAAAACAACTTTGGATAACAATTTTAAAGAATTCGGTGAGGGGCGATTTCGAAATTCAGCGAGGTTCCAATGTACTGTAAGTACCGCATCAAAGAATGAGTACTTGCTAGTCCTCTTGAAAAAACAATTGAAAAGAGGAGGAATAAGTTGACAGAAAGCAACGTCAGCCGACCTGGAGAAAAATATAATGAGGTCTTATCTGTGTGCACGGAATCAAAGAGGAAACTGAAGAGATTCATCGGAGTCGACAAACAAAATATGTGGAATATCTAGCAATGATGGCGGAAAGATGCTGAAGAAAATAAACTTTAGGCATTTCCCAGATACAAACCTCGCTGCAACAATTGCATGCCTGAACGACCAGTGAACAGCAAGAGAGGCAATGTTTTCAACAGCGTCGATGAATCACTATGTGGATAGCCTGAACAATCGGAAGAACTTTGAAATCTGACAATCATCAGTTAACTCAACTGACATCTTCGTTGTTCCACCGAAATTCCAGCATAGCTGGTGAAAGTTGACATACGAGCAAAATCGAAATTATTTTTCTCATACACTTCAAAATTATTGGAGATGAGGAACAAAAATCGTCAGACTGGATTAAAGGATACCTCATCAAAATTTCAAAGGCAGGAGATCTTAAAACGTAGGAAAACTACAGATGTTTCACTATTCTCTCATTTCACGCAACAACAAATACAGTAGCAGCCGTCACAATGGCAGCAGATCTCAAAACACATCAAAGGAAATGTAGGATTGTTCTAAACAACAAACATTGTAGCAAAAAAGCAATCTTTATGGTTACACTCAGAGGGATACTAACATCTTGACATGTCAAAAACGCAACACTGAACATAAACGCTTTCAGTTGATTATAAATGATTATTCAAAATGATCTAAGTATTCGGCACACATCTATTGATGTTATTAATTCAGTCCAAATTATGATTTTCTGAAATCCGAAATTTGGAATGACTGTAAAACTTACCGAAATAAGGTCGTTCTTCAGAAATGTATGATAAGCATTGCGTCATACCAACAAATCAGCGATCACGAAGAAGAAAGAAAATGAAATTTTTCATGTTAAATCTTTTTGTTGTTACTACCAAACTTCTAATGGTCAGTTAGAAATTGAACATCAAGACAGTTTGATACAATTTCCAGTAGTACACTGAAAACACAAAACTACACACATCACGACACATTTCTTATGATTCTTCGTTTACTCCGACAGTAATATATACTGTACATGAACACCATATATCCCGAGCAAACTGATTATTTAGGTCATAGAATTCAGACATTATATTCCGAAGGTCAACAATCGGTTGAAAGGATGTAAACACAGTTAGACTGGGTTTTCATGAAATCAGAAATAGACTACAATCTACAAGGTAAAATACTGACAGTTATGATATCTATGCAGTTGAATACTTTCGTGAGTTTATTTTCGGAATGCTGTTGTAATATCATCATCGCTACTGTAGAACGTGTTGAAGCTGTAGCGATTGCTTGCGAAAATTGAGATGACAGTTAGGCAAAATTGTGAAACAATTGGAGTCGAACAATGACATCAATATTTGCTAACTCTATGTTCGACGGGTTAGGGTACACTCGTGAGATCAAGGGACTCATTTATATCTTAAGATGGTCTTGAGTGTCAGAGTGATGTTTCTTTTAATCTAACAATTAGTTCGAGACATTATAGCACATATACGAGCTTCCAAAATACTTGTAACAGATAAAAATATAAGGATTAGACACAAACTGGCCACCTCAGTTTATTTCGAAATATAATTTTATATAAAAGATGTTCCAGAAAGTTTGACAAATACTCATCGAGTTGCAATAAAGCCAATATGATATTGATAAAATGAAACACAAACAAAAAAGAACACATCAATTATTTGAGATATTTTATGAAGAAAAAAATCCATAATAATCGAAAATAGTTAAGTCATTCTTTGAATTCAAAACAATAAAAGAAATAAAAGACATGAACTTGAGATTCAATCCACAATATCATAAAAACGAACGAAGTTACCAAAGTCATATACATTACAGAGTAATCTTCTGATTTGCGATATTTCATCATGTAATATGTGGTCAGTGAAATCACCTGAAATTGTAAGACTGATAATGTTAAGTCCAACAATCAGAAGATGAACACGTGATATTCGTATGATGAAAATTAAGGTATGTAGATATGAAATCTAAATTACCTATTAATTTTACATCATCAAAACAATCAAAGGACAAGTGAGGTTTTTGGTTGATCATTTATCGGTCAAATTTTCTTAAACAATGTAATCAGACTAATCAAAATACAGTTGATTGACAAAAGGAACAAACATGGTTACTCATATTCCTTATTCACGCACTGGTGTTCTAACCTTCATATCATGAAAGTGTTATTATTTACTTTTCAACTTTTGATATCTCGTAAATATTTTTTAAAGTCATCAATCGAACAAAAATCTCCGTAACTCTAATCAGGAAAAGTCAATGCAATGATTTCGGTAAATGAATTGTTTAAATTGTGCGAATGCTTCAATTTTTGGTTCCTGTCGTTAGTAAGATATTAGACAAAGCGCAATATGATATACAAAATAAACAGAAAAATATGTAAGTGCAACTAATATTGAATAACTTACAATGAACATTGCACAGCACCAACTAATGAACGACAAAACCGCCAATTCAATTTGGAACGAACAAGTTCAAATAATCGTTTGAATATTTGAATCGTACTCCTTAAAAATAACATATATGAAAGTATTCTGAAGGCTAAAATTACGACAATAATGTGATGTGTCAAGTCAAAGTGCAGACAATTTCATGCTCACAAAGCGGACAATGGACAAACTCTTTTCTGGTATATGATGGTTGATAATACAATAAATTAGCTGACATGTTCTCATCATACAGCAATCAAATTTATGTCTGCTTATTAAATAGTCTGTTTATGTGAAATGATAGCTGGACATAAAGGCCGGTCATCTTAAAGCAGATACTTTGTCGCTAAGGTTTCAATCAATAAATTTGATTTACTGTCGGGCGTAAAAAAACAGCGAAAACGCCATTTTCGGGCAGATTCTTTCAGTTGTACACTGAATAAATTAGCGAGTATGGTTATTGCGGTAGTCACATTGGCAACAATTATGCGATGTCTGCTGTCACTTCATGTGCTCAATAATACAACACCGATACTCATAACGATCAACTGAGAAGTATATGAGTAAAATGTTGGTTTATAATAAAAAGATTTAGAAGCAATCGACATTAAGGAAAAAACAAAGGTTATCTGATCATGTTTTGTTTTCAACCAAATACAGCCTAATATTCTAAATGTGCGTAAAGTGCTTTGCTTCATTTTCTCAGTATCTCGCAAATAAAGTTGCAAACCCTTTAACATGCGAATCGAAGATGACCCCGATCATGCAACAAATAGAACACATAAAAATGTGTTATACCACGGATGCATATAGCAGTCTTATCAGCTTGATCAAACATCTCAATGAAGAATCAAATGATGAAATGAGTAATGTTTAAAACAAAGTTGAAGAATTGATGAGCACGAGAGCGATAACGTAACTTAAACAGATGGAAAACGATGACGTTTAGAGCTTTTTTATATCGAATTTATCGGAAATACAATACGAGATTTATTTATATGTTCATGAGTTCAAATGATGCAGGATTATCATCAACACTCCACTAGTAGAATTCATTCGTCCGTCATCCGTTTAACAGCTATACCTGAATCCTAACTAACTTTTATTGAAAGACATTCCTATATGTGCGTATCAATTATTTTGTATTGAAGAGTGAATTTTGGTGAGGATACAAATGGATGCATGATTTTCTTAGTTATATGATTCGCAGCAAATGTCTATTGAATAGAACTCATACAACAAATTAGATGCAAATCGTTTTTTATTTTCTGTATTGATACCCATGAAAAACTAAGTAAAATTATAGAAAGCGATAAACATCATGTTCAACCGACCGGTAAAATAATAAAAAATGCGTTCCTTGAAGATGCAGCTTGAAATCTCTTGTTAAGAGAAAAGATGACTGTGAATAGTGTTTCTATGAATCTGTTACATGTACATGAAGTGTGAAACAAAATAATCTGTGGTGTTTAGTAATAAACAATAAAATTTTCATGACATATATGGGCAAAATACTGCCATTATTACAAAAAAGCAAACGCTTTACAAGCATAATTGTGAAAAAGAACTGCAGTGAAGGATACGGTGAACATTCTGTGAGGATTATCAAACAATTCAAGTTATGTTCATATAACTATCTTGATCAGTAAAAATGAATGCTTCAACGTGAGTTCCTTGAAAAATATCGCTTATCTCAGACTCTTAATATTCAACGATATTCAACGATTTTGTAAAAAATAGGAATATCAAGTGTAGCAGGTTTCATGACTAACATCAAAACGAGACCGGACAACCAAAATGGATTCTTCCAATATTCTAAATTTATTCTTTAACGTGGAAAGTCATTCATTATTAAACGTCAAATACTTACATGCACAAGATTGATTCGCAACTTTTATTACTGTTGGTTGCTTCTGACACTAAACCGGATGTAGTTGTTATCATGGTTGAAATATTTCGATTGTGTCGAGGATATAATTCCACGTCAAACTGAATTAAAAAAGCTTTTAGCTACACGCTCATGCAATCTGTAAGTGCATGGTTTATACATAAATTAAAACCATTCTTCCTACACTTGTACATTCAAAGTCAAGTGTATTTTGGAAGTTATACTTTCAAGTAAATGTCATTAAGACGAACAATACAGTTTCTGAAAAATTATCAGTTGCATTCGGCTTATCAGACTGTCTACATGACTATATATCTATCCGTCTATCTATATCTCCATCTATCTTTTCATTAGTATATGGATCCCTAAACGTATCCAATTTAAAATATTCAGTGCCGTATAATGGACTGAAACGAATAAGTCTATAATAGACTCATTCAATTGATGTAACTTCAGGCTGAATTGATATGAGGATGATTAAAATACCAAACTTACGTCATTCATGGCAATCACTCTCTTAACACGATTCAGTTAAATCTCCTTTTGATATAGTCAAATGCACCAATTACATTACAACATATACTGATTATCTAGTGATTACTGTGTCGTTGAACTTTACACTAAATAACAGGTAACAAAATGTTAGTAGAACAATATAAACTAAAATGCAGTTAAAAATTCTCTTAAAATGATCAATTATTTTGTAACGTATCAAAAGTAAATCATCTTCTATTTTACGTAAGTTGATATTATAAAAAATGAGAGAATCGAGACATAAGATAAACGTATATGTTTACCTTTTTCTTTTTTTACCTTTCTCTTTTCTTGCTTGTGTTTATCGTTCTTATCACACGTGAATAAACGTTATAAAAATGAATCAAATGAAATGTAGCCTGCGTTAGGTGACAGTATGACTGCAAATGCATAACAATATTTCATGAATGGTTTCAACGTGTTGTCTGTTGATATATGATTTCAATAAAGGTGATAATTTGATGTGAATATTTTGCTCTACAATTCCGTTGAAATACCCACACTGTTTGCATAAGATAACTCATTTTCTATTAGAACAACACATATAAGCGAACAATATTGTTTTCGATTAGATCGTCATCAGGCTTTACTCTAATATACATGAATATTTATATGAAAATGTTAAACCAATCAAGGCAATTTGAGTGATAATCACAATGAAATGAAAAAGGCAAAAGTACAAGTGGATAGTAGGAAGACGATCTAATCGAAAACAATATTGTTCGCTTATATGTGTTGTTCTAATTTTCACAATGGGAATCTTTAAAAATCATTTTCTATTGACAATCCTTTAGTTTAACTCTGTTCTCAAAAATAAATATCATCGCTATATGATGGTGGGGTTTTTAATCGTCCGTCAGTCAGTTGTTTGCGTGTAAGTGGGCATTTTATTAAACGCTTGTATGATAGACATTATCATTAAAAGGAGCGATTTGACTTTAGTTTGCGTACTTGATGTAATTTGAACAAAAATTTACATAAAATCTATCATGATTGTGAATCGATATCTAACGAGTGACGAAGTTGTTTACTGCGAGGCGTGTTACACCTCATCCAAATATATGGTTAAAAAATTGTGACTTTGATTTTGGTCAGCAGTACATTTTAATTGCTGAAATGTTTACTTTGTAGTTCTAATACATGACATCTTTGTCAGTAGCCGATGCACCTTGTACACTTTTAACGCTGCCTGTATTTGCAATACTTATCTTCATTTGAGCCATTAACTACATTCTCCGCATATCATTGGTCAAGGGAGACGTATATGATCAGCAACCGTTGCCCATACGGTCTAAACTAGAGACGAAAGATTGAGCATCCACAATGAACGAATTTTCGCTTATGCTTGTGATATTCTTTCGCTCTTATGAGGTTTATTTGTTCATTCATGCTTAAGTGTCATAGAGCTATAGAGGATTTAAAGTGTCATCCTGTTCACGCAGTAAAATGCTCTATTTTATTTAGGTGAATTGGACTATCAAGCGTTAGGCGTGTCAATATTAATCTTACAAAATGATCCTTAGTGTTGTGAAGTTTAAGCTTCATACACAAGAACTCTGGTTGATACAGTCCGCTTTACTCAATGTTAATTATTTACTAAGATTTCATTGGATATAACAATACTATTATGAATGATTCTCCTAGTAATGCGGGTGAAATGATGTTTGAGTAATTTTCTCCCTGCTGAAAAAGTATTTTCTGGAATATTGAAAGATGGACCGAACATGCTTCAATTTGTACTGGTCAAATAATGACTGTACCAACAAAGCTCAGTACGTTCGATAATGTTCCGTTTACTGTGTACTAGTGTTCCAATACCAAGTTCTCTCAGCAAAATCCATTCCAAAGGCTGATTTCCCATTAAACGTGATTTTAGTTACTATTTCTACAAGATACGTCGTTGGTACAATTTCCGCTGTGACATTAAACTCTGTGCGACTCTCACTTTTTCAATTTTGTTCATGGTCTGAAGATGTGTACCTCACTGAAACAGAGATTTTATACCATTTGCTTGAGATTTCAACAGCATTCTGAAATTGATTAGATCGTTTTTCATATTTTAGATAATTCACAGTCGATTTTCAGTGCAAGTATATTTAATGATGATCCTTGAAATAAATAAATACGAACTGAAAATTATTGCCTACTTCATCGGTTATACATTACAAGCTCTATTTGGAGGCATTCACTCACACATTCTCGCCAGATCACGGTGATATGTGCAGTGAAACTCACGTACTACAATCCTTCTGCTACCTCAGTTCAGTTATCTTTTCAGATAAATATATTATTTGCATTTTGTATTCATTTTATTATTCACCATTTCTTGATTTCAATAGAAAAGTTACATCTTTTATGCTTATGAGTGTTGTTTTGAATTCTATGATTATATCATGAAAATAGATATACTTGCATGTGTAAATCCAAAAGATATCTTCAACGCCTGGCATTGATAATTTTCGAAAACTCTTACTTTACTAACGTTTACAGCATTTGCTGGCAACATACATTTCGTCCTTAAATGATGCCACGGGAAAACTTTTGACGTGTGCTTTTCGGATACTGGAGATCAAAATAACTTCCTTCGACAACGTATGTCCTAAATCACTAAGAGTTTAACCTCGAAAAAGCTAAATCAAGAACGTTTGTAATAATAAACTGTGTATTCGAATTCGCCGCAATCCTGGAGCCTTCAGATGCTTCATCAAATATAAAATATATTCTAATACAACAGCGGTGATGAACACATAAATCATTTCTTGGGGACGCAGCTTATTCCTAATATTATTCATGTGAGGACAATTGTTTGCTCTCTAGTTGATATTGGCACAGAAGACATCGTACTTGCACTGAACGTAATTAACTTCAAAAGGTTTAATTTTTAAAAATACAGATAGAAAATTGTACACCAATCACTACTCTAAGCTACAGGTTTGTTTTCTCTTTCATCTCACTTAAACAGTTCCTCCAAGCAGGTTCTCATTTGAGTTCACATGTAATTGCTAAAACGCAATAAATTATTTGTCAAGACAAGTAAACATTAGTTAATTATACTGCTATGGATATACGGACTCGTAAATCATTTGACCTCAATCGAAGATCTTTAAAATTGACGTATTATCCTCAGTGATTTATATATATTATATCAACGATATATGCCACAACACGGATAAAAATAATTTATTCTATCATTTCCATGATACTTGTTAAAATGTACTCAAAACCATTAGAAAAAAGTATTTGACTCAATGTAGTAACTAATGAGCACACAATTGCACAGCATTTTTCATTATATCGTATCATTTTACTATGTTGATATTATCCACCTTTTGAATTGTAAGTGTGTAATGCCCTTTGGATGTTGAGTTGGAAGTCGATCTTGATTAACTAGACTAAAGAATAAACAACAATCAATATTTGATGCATAATAGCTCTCATTATGTTTTACTATATATATCTATAGTAGACTTTAGGGACTGACAGTAAAATAAAATCAGAGGATTACTTCAGATTTTTCCAGTTGAATTCACTGAAATCACAGGGTGAGATTTCTAGCTAATATCAATTACTTACCCGCCGGAAATCAATTTTTTATTGGTTTTATTGCAATTTATTACTGACCAGATTTTCCTACTGGTCATAGGTGTAATATTTCAATTAGATAAAGTCAATAATTACATCCTAAACCGGATTTCGCAGTAATGTCGACAGAAAAAAAGAATGATTTTTAAATAAAAGGAATAAGCTAAAACCTAAATCGATCTTCACTAGTATTTATTACGTGTTTGATCTGTTATGTAAACAAAACTTCAAAAGTTTTGCATTTGTTTTTTTTCTGTGGCTCAAGCCAAGAGATAAAATACTTTGTCAGAACAGTCAATTACAGCTTCATTCATATAACACTATGAAAATCTGGAAACTATCATTGAAAAGATTTGTAAATCTTATTCGATAATTTCACTGAAATGAACAGCTGAATACTAAAAAAATTAATTTTTGACTCCTTTGACTTTATAAATACCCACTGTTTCGAATCATTTAACGCACATTAGTATGGTTTATTTATAACAACATCATGAATCATCTGACCTACGACATGTTTTCTCATATCATATTGTCCATTCATCTATCATCTACAGGATTCAAATATTTGTAAGACATTGTGAAAACATTTTGAAATAATTGTACTTAAGAAGCATAGTTAAATCAGCCGACCTGTTTCAAAACAGCATATTTGCCGAACGCTCGTTCGTGAGCGCTGATAATAATGAATGCACATCTCTTATTGATGAAGGGAAATTCTAATGAAATAATTATTTCATAATTCATGACTGATGCCTATAATTTCAATCAGTTGATGATATTGGTCAATCAACATTTAAATTTATTTGCAATTTCTATCATCAACATTTCTGTTGGATCAGTGTTTTTACCCATCTAAACGCACATTAGAAGGTTCTTATAATTCCCTCCTATTACACTCTGCAATGGCTTACGATGTTCAATATCATTTGATCCCATACTGTCTTATCATGTTCTATCAAGAAATCATGACGGTTTACAGAGAACGAATCACATTTATTTGACCAAAATTAATTTTCTATCAAAGACAAATCAAGAGTGACAACAATGGACTAAAAATAAACAAGAATAGGTTTCTGGTTCCTGAAAAAATAAGCCCGATTTACCACATTGTTGACCTTCAAAGATGACAAGATTCCTGCAAATGCTGTTGATAATGACAGAAAACATCAATAAACAGGGTTTCACAGATACATTCCTGATCAGCTAGTCAGTCAAGTCAGTCAAGTGACCTACCTGCTGGACTCATTTTTGTCTAAAGTACCGATTTGAATCTACGCCAATTTTTTTTCCAATTAGGTTCTTCAAATTGACTTATTTATGTATTTTAAACGATAATAGTAATAATAATAATATATTATCAAATCACTACGTAACCAGAGACATACCAGTTGAAAGGCTAGATCAAATTGTCAAAAATGCTTTCACATACTGCACAATTATCGCACATAAGTGAAGTATGAGATTCCGCTTCATTTAGTATATTAACACCATGTGACTGACAGAAACAGTATAATGCAGCGATATTCTCAATAGGTAAGTGCACATAAGGAAGGTGCACAGTAAGTTCCTTGAGCAGTTTGCTGGGATTTATTGGGGAATGTCGATTGCAACTCTTTGCATACAAGCTTTCATCCAGACATGAATGTACGTAGAATATATGTTCTGTAGAGTCTACTTAGATTTCTCACAGTGAATGAGGTTGTGAGAAATAAGAAACAGAGAGAAACAGAAAGGCAGCAGTGTGATCAATGTACATATATATCCAAAGATCTACTTATTCTGTTACGTTAAATGAATCAGTACAGTGGTAAGTCAGGATAAAATTCATACTGATCACCAAAATAAATTCAGTTATGGGATTAAAAGAATAAAACACACAAATGATGGAGTGAGTCAATGAAGAAGGAAGGGTTGTGAAGATGGTCATGTGCTTAGAACAGAACTTTAAGTAGTAGCTAGTTTTATGTACGTTGAAATCGAGTTGAAGGTGTGTAGTTTGAAAACCAATAATTGGTACTTGAAACTGGATTTTATTCTATGCCAACCTCTAAAACACACAGTTAGCGCCTTAATCAGCTTGTAGAGGTTGTTTCCGCAGAACAGAAACCTGAGCATAGCTTTAAAAACTTAAGCTTCAGAAGCGGTAAGCGCAAAAAAGTATCCTCAGAGCATTGATTACTCGCCTCACGTTTTTAAGAGAGCCGAAACAAACAAAATGTTGTGCCCCAAAAACATGATGAAAATATATAAATTTACTAAAGTGATCTTAACTGATGTGAGATTTTTCCATACCATTTAGAATCAGAATCCTTTATGTTATTGATCACTGATTGTTTGTTCACATTCGATTATTTTAAAAACTCTCACAAAATAATTTGATGCCTAGCAGCGCCACAACATGGTCTGATGCTACCCCGTCAGTCAATCAGTTATTCACGTGAATTCTGGCATCCTAAAATTGTTATTTTGTGGCTCAATGTTGTGTTCGGATGACCACATTTTTCCATGTTTCCTTCAACATATGTTTATCACTTATCGTTTTAGTGATTCAGCTGAAATATAAAACAGCTATCGTTTCATGATTGTGTATTATCACAAATTACTTTTGAAGCACTGGTGCATTACTTTCATTTTTCTTCTTTACGAAGCATGCTATTACATTCCACGAAATGCGAAACTGAATATTACTATCCTTACAATATATGTAACGATGTCCAGTGTTTTTAGTGCAACTCCCTAAACATGAATACACTGTTTGAATGGTTGCAAAATCTGCTTCTGTATATATTTTTGCATCCTTTTAGACATTTGCACCGTTCGTTATAGATACAACGTGTGTTAGTTGAAAAAATTGTAGTCTTGATGACACATTGTTTGAAACCTAATTTCTTGTGGCCGGTTAGAAAGCAAACGAACACAAGTAGTACTCTGAACTAAAAAACTATCCACAACGTGACGCTTTACTGTGATAGTAATATATTCCATGTATTCACACTTTAAATCCCTAAATAACGTCCTCTTCGTCTAAAGTACCTTATTGGAATAAGGTTGAAATATCATCACTGTTACTGAGAAGAGAAATTGAAATCAAAGGACATTGAAGCTTTTTGTCGCCAAATATGTCAACAAAATTGATTGTTTCTGTAAATTAAAATCACTGATATCATTTTTCCAATAAAAATTGTCATGATATGAATCATCAAGTTATTGCGAACATTGAGTAAGTTCAATTCAATATACTTCATAAATTTGACAAACTCAAAACCTCGTGAATGACATGATAAGCAGGTTGCTCACAGTTTCAAGTAATCAGTTTCACTGTCAGCAAAACTGTGTTTGAATATTCAGATGGCGAAGGAAGTTAAGGTCTCTCGGAAAACAGTAAACTGTCAAGGCGAATGATGATATTTTCACTACGTCTAGTATAATATCTTTCAATTATGTGAGTGACATTCAGACAAATATCTATCAATTTACTGTGTATGCAATATTCATGAATAGAATAGAACACAGTTAAATTTATTCAGGTATTTAAACGTGAAAGGAGAATCAATCATAATCGTATATAGTTACACGGTTTGCCGTATGAAAAACAACCGAAGAAAAATTGAACATAAACTTTTTCTAAGAATTCGAAAGAAGATACAAAATTATATACAACTGACATTAATCTTTCAATTCGCAGTGTTCCATCAAGCAATATGTGGTATATCAAATCACCTGAAATCGTGAAACTGTTATCATGCAGTCTAGGAATTAACAGTTTGCCATTTCATGAATATTTGATGGTACTGAATATATTCAGAGACGAAGTTTATATTGACGGGTAATTCACTCATTCAAACAATGGAACATCCAGTTTGTTGACAGAAGAATCAAGTGTCCACTATTCAATGCTTAATATTCAAGCCTTCATTATATGATATTGGAACTAACGAAATCTGAAATTCTGATGTTTTGTAACTGATTGTGTTTAACGGATTGCACAAATTGTGCGAATGCCTCAAAGTTATAATTTCTGTCTGTTGTATGATATCTGGCAAATAATGATGAACGCTGACAGTAACGTTTGTGTGAAATCAAAGTTTCAAGAGAAACTTACAATAAATATTTCACCACATCAACAATTGAATGACAGAACTGCATATGCAACTTGGAAGAAAGAGACAAAACATTTTCATTTAAAATCGTTTTGAAAATAATTGTTTGTACTCTTCGGGGCTTCATAAGTCCGCAAATATACTGGCTGCTGTGACAACGACATAAAAGAATTGTGTCAAATCACATTCCAGGTAGATTCATGTTCACACTGTGGACGAAATATAAAACAACTTCTCGTTCACACCCGATAAAAAAAGCGAGGATCTTATACAAAGATGTCACACTGGTGACAATTACGCAATCAAAGAACCTCGTCGGCTCAGAAATCCAACACCGATATTCCTAATGATCAACTGTAGAGTGAAAAATAACTGTATTAGTTTACGAAGGGTAAAATTTTAAAGCCCTCAACATAGCAAAAAATAACTTATTGACATCCAGCTACGTGTTGTTTTGAATAACCGCAATTACAGTAAACAATTCATTTATTTAGACGGCAGAATTATCAGACTGACTCATCTGCATCTTAAAAATTAAATGATTAAGATCGCACTATTTGACAAAAAAAGTACCTCGATAAGCGAGCAAGTGAATACGTACATTAAATTTTCAAAACTGATTCACTTCACAGCATATATACATCAACATAATCAGGAGAATAATATAAGCGATTACTGTGAAAATTTCAGTTATATGTTAATACGGTGCCAGACGATATACACTATATATCCGCTCTTCTCTTGTCATCTTCATTTGGCATTCATCTATTTCACAGTTTTCACAGACTAATAAATAGCTTTGATTTATCTTTATTGTCAGCAGTTGCCTGCTTATTAGAGAAAATACAACAGAATAGAAGCAAAACCTCTTCATTTTGTGTATTGACGTCCATAAAAACTGGGAAAAAAATATAAGAGGTGATAAACATCATGTTCGACCTAACCAATAAAACGATGAAAATGGCGTTCCTTGGAAATAAAGAGTGACAGGTTTTTTTGAGAATATTTTTGACTGTGAATAATAGCGCCATAATTTTGTAACGGTAAAAAACTGGCAGCAATCGAAACAAGCAACGCTTGCATATGCATTTTGTTGAAAAATAACTAAACTTGATGACGATGAGAACAGTCGGCAAGAAACCGTAAAACAAGTCATATTATGTTCAGTGTGTTATCATGGTCAGTTCAAATGGAAGCACTTTTTAGTACTATACATCAACATGATTTCCGTGGAAAATTGTTACCTGATTATATTATCAAGAATGACGAAAATGTTTTACAATGATTTTATAAAAAATGATTGTTAAGTTTATCAGGATTCACGGTTATCGATAATGTTGGAGCAAACAAACAAACAAGTATCATCCAAACCTGATAATGAAATCTGTAGCGTTGATGGTGAATTATCGGCAAATGTCAATTACTTACGTGCATGAGGTTTGTTTGCAACTGGCGTCACTGTTATTTGTTTCTTACAGTAAACTGGAACCTATAGTTGTCATTATTGAGATCTTTCGATTATATAGATTCGATCATTAAACTGAATTCGCAAATTTGTTAGGTGCAAATAAACGTAGTTCGTAAATGCATTGGTCACACAGAAATATAATCAGTAATTTTGAAATGTACTCGTAAATTCAAGTGTTTGTTGGCAGGTTAACACTCAAGTAACTAAGTTGAGAAACAGGAAAGTATTTTGACATCGTTGATTAATGCAGTATGTGATGATTTATCTAAAAACATATGACTGATCACTATGGCTAATCTAACTGTCTATCTGACCATATTACTATGTATCTGAGTATCTATCTATCAATCTAACTAATAATGAATCTATAGACCTATTAATATACCGTATTTAAAGATTCAATACAGTTCAATGTACTGAAAAACCAAAGCAATCATACCATAAACCAAATTATAAACCCTGGAGCTCGAGAAATATAATGATAATAAAACTAACAAACACACATCTTTCATCGCCAGCGTCCGCTTTACGCGATTCCATACAGTCTCCTATAAATTATATCAAATACGCAAATAACTTTGCAACACAAATTGATTGACTGTTTATTGCAAAGTCTCTGAATTTTAGACCGAATAACAAATAATGATTCACGTGGAGATACGGTGAACTTGATCAAGAGGTATGTGAGGATAATTTGTAATGTAAAAAAATGAACCATATACTAACTCACCTAGGCACATGAAAAAAATGAGAGAGTGAAGAGATGAAATCAAAAACCATCGAAACTTTACATATGTTTATTCATTTCCTTATAATTTGAAAACGGTATTGTGTAAACGATCATAACCTACAATTCTTTCACGTCCGAAGTATCAATTTATACATATTTTTATGTGTTTGTTATCCGCACAAGTCAACATAGTATTTTGGACCGACGATTCTCATACTACGGCAGCTATTAGATGGGTGTGACTGTGGAAGTGTCAATCGTGACTTCCAATGCACAATGATGCGGTTGGTTTCGTTTCACCTTGTCTCATTGACAGTAACTTGAAATAGATTTTTTCATGCGAAAATGTCCTTAACAAAAAAATGTTAACAATGAAATTGCCGAAGTAAAGATACAAATGTTATGTGATACCAATACATGTGTATTTATTCTTTACTGCGTCATTTGTTCGGTTTATTGTTATATCAGAAGATTTTGTTATTAAAACACTAAAATATGAATGAAACAATAACCTTTATCACACTGTTTTTTGCCTATTATAATTTTATAACCTAGGCAGTCAAACGAAATCATGTCAGGTGTAATGTTCACTCTGTCTGAAGAGCTTCTGCATTTACTGTCATATATTTTGAGACTGTTAAATTTCGTCACACTTTTTTCATCCCATGGAATTAGACGTGCTAAAAATAAATCAGAATAAATTAGGTTAACATCTGGTGAGATATAACGGTAAGGATAAAAATATAACGGAATATTCATAAACCTTTGTGATGTGCAGTTAGACGATATAAATTTGCTAGGGGATTTTGAAGTTATTTGAGAGTTGTACCTAAAATTGATTTGAAATAACAATAGTGTTTGCAAAAGATTAGTTAAAGTTTATTTCAACACTCTACCTAAAATAAATTGTTGGATACCAATGCCTCATGCAAGTAGGTTACTGATTTGTCCGTAGGTTGTTTGTTTATTTATATGTTCGCATTATAATTATTGATTTGCTCGGTCTTATTTTGGTGTGATGACATTTCGTTTGTTTCGCAGGCTGACATTTATTGATTGTTTTTTTTAAGACGTAAGTGCAAGGTAGAGTTCCGATCTAAGCTCTCGTTTAATGACAAATGACTGAGAAGCAAGAAGTTGAACTCCGGAAAACAAGAGAGCAAAACGTATTTTTTAGTGACGTAACATCCCTAGAACTTGCTTGATAAATACCTGAATATTTGATTTCATTTTTACGAGCATTGACACCAGTAAACGCATCGTTTGTGATTGATTGCTGTGTACTTAAGTGCACCATTTTTATAGCTGCCCCAAGAACATTTCTATTTTAAGTTGATGAACGAGATTTGTGTGCTTGAATGCACTGTTTTGGCTGGGTGTTTCCGTAGTATACCTAGCTAGGTATATATTGAATGAACAGCTAGAAATCCAGTTATGCAGCCTTTTACAATTATGCGAAAAACGATCCAGCTCTTGTCAGTCACTGATGGTCTTAATTTATAAAAAAAGATAAAAGCATGCTGCAAGTTGATGTGTAGACCATATATTCACAGTACATCAGGTAAAAAGACGAAAACAATACGTTCATTCGCCCCATAATAGTAGTATTATTGTTCCATTCTGTGGCAGTATCTGTCATTAGGAGGCGTGTCAAAAATGTAAATTGACCTTATACAGGATACCCACTTATGGTGAAACGTCATTCTTTTTTTTACTAGAAATTGGTACTCGACGAGGATTTTTACTTTTTCTATTCTTCTTTAAGTTTGTCGTGGACATGCTCCCAGATTTTGAAATCTCATCTTAACGCTCGCTGACTTAGAGTAGGCTAAGGATTATGACGAAACCCTAAAACGCGTTACAAGCATGTTCGTGATGAACTTTTCACAATCGAAATACAAAATTTTGCTACCAGATTAGGTAACATCTGCACCTGAACTAGTTTCACAGAATGAGGTAGATGGGGATTTCGACCATTACACTAAGCTGGGTAATCTTATCAGCTTGACTGGCTTTTGTCGACGCGCGTCACGTCTGGGTAAAGCAAAAAATCCGCCTGCTGAACAAAGTACAATAAAACAGCACAGCAGTTCACTGCATTATAATTTACAGACGCTAACGCCTAAGGTAACTGTGGCTGCATCTCAGTATCACAAGTATTCGATTATAGATGTTTTCTGAGCGTTGCTAGCAGATTCGAAAACAGCCGTATAGAGAGTGTTTCAAACAGTTAACGTTTATTTCAGAAGGATATCAGATCAATCAATGAACAGTTTAAAATGGTTGTAACTATCCAACGGATGCCCAACCACCAACTGTCACGTACAGCTAAGTTTTGCAATGTAGGAATAGTTTGAAAGAATGCTTATGGTAGCCGAAAAAACATGTGTCAAAAATCAATTAGATCACTGAAAATTGAGCCGAGTGACATTAGTAGATGTCGGCTACCTGGTGTGCGTTGGCCAGACGAAAGTCTCCAATGGTCAGAAAATTTGAATGACATGAATCGTAGTCGTTTGAAAAGGCGCGGGTGCATAAACTCTGCATGTTCTGTCGAATCTTGTGAATTCTCAGTCAAATTCATCTTTCTGTTTATAAATGCATCCCACTTATTCACAATTTTTCAATAATGTTTTCAAACTGATATCTTCGGCTTATAATTCTACTATTTATGCCGCTATGTGAATTAAAGTGATAGTTGCGTCTACTTGTTGATGCCGTATGACAATCTGACATATCCATGCATGTAAAACTTTCTACGTTGTAAGTGATTGACTTACACGTCGAAAGACTGTCATCTACAATCCTATACAAAATATTTCATCCACATTGATAGTTACATACTGTTACAATACATGATTGTTAGATAAGTGTAATCTAGACGACTCATTGAGTGGAACCAAATTTCTCGTCACCGGTCAAAAAGTGATCATAAAGACAGTTTGATGCAATTTCTAGCAGAAAACTGACTATCACGTCGAGACTTTATTCACTGTGTTCAGCTTACTGTTATGCTAATATATTCGATGTATATGCAAAGAACTGATCATGTTGCTCAAAAAAATTCTGCATCATGGAATCCTTAACACTGAACTTCACGTTGATCAGAATAAGTTGACGGATTCCTGAATAAGCTTATATGAGCTTTCATGATTTTAACATGAACAACAAAATATGCTACGTCTACAGGGCGGGATTTCACGCATATGACTGAATGATTCAATTTTAAATTGAGACTATCTATATAGCGAGCGTGATGATCATTCTTATCTGACAATGAGACTGATTCAGTAAAGCACTTTATTGAGCTTCTAGTATCCGTGTACATATCAGTTTTTATGATCAACCGCAGTTTAGGATTGAAACATATATACAAACAAAGTTATCAAATCTTTACATATGTCTGACGATGAAACAGTGTAGTGATTTCGGAAGGGTTCATCAACTAAAACAGATCTTGCAAATGAATAGCGATCAAGATACTGTCCGCAGTCACAAACACGTGAATAACACATTTAAAATCCTGTGGGGTCAAGTAGCTGAAAGAGTTGTTTTCCGACTGACAACACGTGAAATAAATTTGACGTCAATAATTATCTTTCTGACGGAAGCACAGTCGCAGCATTTTCTAAATACTTCTGAATACATAATTCTGGCGAGAAATAACACCGAAATTATTCTGTGATTGCAAACGTTCGTGCTGTAAATCATCCCATTTTGATGAGTGATGGATAATGTGGATCCAGTGTATGTAATTATTCAATATGGTCGAGATTTAATGATGGAAAAGAAAAATAAATGGCTCACAGTTTGATGTCCTTGATTCCGCTTTTTTGTGACTGATTTATGAAGCGATCGAAGGATTTATGTCCACTAGATAAAATAACAGCGATAGGGCGGCGAACAGTACTTTTACTATATACTGAAGGATACTTTTTGATGAATGAGGGAGTAAAATTCTATCTATCAAAGTGCTGTGTAAGTAATATATTTCTGATAAAATAATACTGATTAACAGAGTCATACATATCTAAATTATTGCGTTTTTTTAGGAAAAAAATCAATCATAAACAATTATGTTCTCTCGGTTTTATTTGTGGAAAACATTTGAAAAAATAATTGAAATGAAACAGTGAAATAATCAACAGTATCATAAAATTGAATGCAGATACCAAAGCCATATACATTCGGAAGTAATCTTCTGATTTGCGATATTTTAACGAGTAGAATATGGTTAGTGAAATAACCTGTAGTTGTAAAAATTGTTGGGTTCAGTCTGGCAATCTGAATTCAGTCACGTTATATCAATGTCATTAATGAAAATATGTATACAGCTGAGGTATGCACTGTCTAGTATTATACATCATTGAAACAAACCAAATGGAAAGTGAGGTATTTGATTGATTACTTGATCAATTTATTATTCTTAGATAATAGGATCAGTCTTATGAACATCCAGTTAGTTGACGAAAGAAACAAACAACATGTGAATTGTATACTAGCCATTACCTTATATTCAAGCCTACATATTATCATGTAGGAACTAGTGACATTTCATTTCACGATGTTTCGTAAATAATTTTGGACAATGCATTGCATCAAATGTGTCAAGGTTTCAAATTTTTAGTTCATGTCCGTGATATGATATTTGACAATGCACAATATGCTGAGACAGCAAAATATGTGAAAATTCAGATGTTCATGTAAAACTTACAATAAACATTGCACAACACCAAATATTCAGGGACAAAATTGCAAATGCAATCTAGAACAAACAGACGAAAATCCGTCGTTCACAATTATTTTGAAAACATATCATATATTCTCAATAAAATCATACTTTTACAAATAAATTGAGCGTCAATTAGTGTATCAAAAAAGAGTCTGGTCTAATTCATTTTCGCATTGTGGACACCATACAACTCTACTTCTTGGCAATGAGAGCTGGTAACATAACGAATGGGCTCACCTTATCTCATTTATCCGAAAGTAACCTGATGATTGTTGACATTCGGATGGTAGTAGCTGAAATGATCACAGCAAATCGCGACGTTCTATCACAACGTCATTCGTTTTGTGCATCCAAACAGAATAAACAAAAACTTCGGTCTTCAGTCAATCCCAAAACTGCGGCCTTGTTTGCAAACTTACGAAATCAATAATATATATATATTGTCGTGTGTACAGACGTTGCGCAAACGAATGTGATATGCTCCGTTAGTGTTTTTAAAACGTACATAAATAATCATTAGCTTCTTATAATTATAATACATAACATATGGATGAAGCTCATAGTAATTTTAATTGGTGTATATTTCACAATGTTTATTTATAAGTGGACGATCCAAGTGAACTGTTTCTGATTAACTAATACATCAAAACATATGTCACCAGCACGTATAACTTTTGATCAGGTTATGTTTACTTTGGCTAGAACAGAGAAAGCTATTCCAGCTGTCAGAAATAAACAACAAAAAGAAAATAACAGTGTTGGCTGTTGAATCCTTTTTGAATGTTTTGTTTTTTGGAAAATCCCTCCATGTTTATATATTTTTGTTATGATATGACTGACTCTTTCTGTTGACATTTTAGTATTTTATTTGTTTCCATTTTGAAACTTTATCATTATATATTGTTATTATTTCTCTATTTTCTACTTATATTCAAGTTTTTATGTTTGCTTCTGAACTGTACACATGTTGTTTAAATTTTATATATAAAATGGCTACAGCCATACTTTGGATTTGATATCGTCGCAGTATACTAGCTTCAACTAATCTTTTGAACTCGGATACTCATCAGAGTAATTTCGACTTGGAAGGCATAATAATTGTCAGGTAAATGTTTGTATTTTCATTTCTTTTATATAAATAGACCTTTTTCTCCTAGAATTTTCGTGTTTTTAAATTCGACTAAGGGAAGGCGCGTTCAACATACGCCTATTGGAATCGAACTGAACTGCAACGGTAGAAAATTCAACTACAGCTTGACAATTAGGAAGAACAAACCTACTACAGTCTGATTATTAAGAAGAATAAGTAAACATTTGGAATTTTAGTCGTTTAAGATAATAAACTTCTTGGTAGAAGAACTTTGAATTACGGATCGCTTTTTTTGATCAAACTGTATTTTTGAAAACGATTTTCTGATTTTGGATATTTATGAACGAGAATCTACCGGTGGAATTTTATATCTTGTATTTGTTATTTATCTTCCGTTGAACTTCAATTAACCATGAGCAGCCAAAAGAAAACAAATATGAAGGGGGTGGAAGATCATGAAGAATCCCGAAATGCTAGGCAAGTCGTTTATGATTCTTTTTGTTTAATGGGTTCCCTTTCCACCCGTGATGATGTTACGTTTGATACTTATTATTGTAAGTCAACCTTAGAAGGCAATAAGGAACAAAATTTGGGCGAAAATTCTAAGGTACCATAGAAGGATCAGATGCTTAGGACACTGATAGTAGGCTTAGAATTACCTGAAGTTGAACTTTTACTCTTTGACGGCAAACACCGTGACTACTTTAGGTTCGTTAAGCAGTTTCAGTCGTTTATAGAACCCAGAGTAAAGGATGATAATTTGCGTTTATTATATTTAATTCATTTTTGTAAAGGAAAAGCAAGAAACACAATTGAAGGTTGCCTTATAATGGAACCACAAGTGGGATATAAAAGAGGCAAGGCTATTTTGAAGCAGCTCTTTGGACAATCGCATGTGAAAGCCCGTGAAACTCTGGAGGACTTGTTTAGAACCGGGAAGGAAGATTTTAATGATCCGAAACAATTGACTAATTGGGCGATTAAAATACAGAATGTTGCTATAACCTTAGAACAGTTAATTTGTACAAGAGAACTTAATTCCCTGGTTACTTTGGAGCGAAAAGTTAGAAATTTGCCCCTGTCTATGCAAGCTCAATGGATTGAAGAAGATAAGGAGCCTACGTTTACTGAACTTACTGAGTTTATATTATCTCGAGCAAGAATAGCTGGTAATAGATTTGGTCGGCTGGCTTATCGACCAAAAATAGGACGAGATGTAAAAATGAGGTGTCACCTTCAATCGAAACCAGCAAACATATCGAATATAAGACATAATTGTAGCATTTGTACTGGTGATCCCTTTGTTACTAAATGCCCTCAGTTTTTAGAGCTTACTATTCAAGACAGATGGAATCAGGTTAGAAAAAAGGGGATGTGTTTCACCTGTTTGAAGCAGGGACATAGGGCCAGTGACTGTGAAACGATGCGTTGTAGTATCGACAAGTTAAGAAAAAACATCATGTTTTGTTGCACGATGACTCGACCATCAAGAGGTTGGATGATAAACGTGAATCCCAGCATTGTTTTGGACTCACTAGGTCACTGAGCAGACAGATATGCTTAGGACTGATCCCATAATGTGTGAAATCGGAAAGAGCCGAGATAATAGGATATGCTCTTTTAGATAACGGCTCAGATTCTACGTCGATAACGTCAACTTGTGCAAAAGCGCTTAGGTAGCCGGAAAACTTTTAGTTAGTTGTGGTACAGACTGTGGGTGGTGACAAAACGACAAGAAGTACGAATGCCACTTTCGAAGTGCATTCTTTAGATCAGTTGGAACATATCGTGATTGAAGGGGCGATGATCGTATCTAGCCCAACGAGGCATAAGCCGACAATGTAAGCAATGAAAAATCTAAATAAGTGGCCGCACTTAAAGGATGTACCGATAGAAGGTGTAGAATCTGAAGAAATGTTACTCTACACTTTGAAAATCTGCAAATAATTATACAATTATGTGCTTCAATTTCTGATCACCGCTGAGATATTGTCGGTACATGAATAAAACATGTTTTAATTCGCATTCTTCAAGTGACGATCATGCCTCCAACGGCAATGAGTTTTGTAACGTTCTGTTTAGCCAATTCATGTCCTTTCACGAATACGTTAAATCAACAAAAAAAACACCTGTTAAATTGTTTATTCGTTATCCAGATACACTTAATAGTGAATCCTCATGTTCATTGAGTAGTATAAACACGTTTCTCAGTATCTTAATAATTTAAATCGAACTCTTCATCTATTTTCAAAACAAATCCAACAAACCAGGAATTAGTTTTATTTTATCCAGTCTATCTACATGTGATTGCATCATCACTGAACTCTGTGTAAAACAGTGAAAACTGCTATGGAATTAGAGGTAAAAAGAATTTAAATAACCTCCAAAACTTAAAATGTTTTTATTTTATTGAGCCTGGAAAGTGAAAAAACATTGTTTGTCTTCAATATTTCAAACCTCTTTTGTGAATCAAACAGTGTATTGAGAACTTTGCAACTACTTCCGTTGTACACGATACATTCTCCAAACATATAATAAACCTAATATTACACGTGGCTTTATTTACCATTTCTAGAAGATACATTGTTAGTTCAACTGACTTCGCGACATAAAACTATCTCCGAATTTTCTTGTTAAACTGAGATTGTGCAGTCATGATTTGTCCCATAATAACACGGAAGCTCTATTCAGTTCCTTTGCCTCTTTTGAAGAGTTCTGAGATGCATCGATTCATAATTGTAGTCAAACTCAACAAAGTTAGGAATAGTGTGTAACTGGTACTGGATTACCGTCCTAATGTAAAATTAATCAATAAATAAATATTTTTATCTTCTGTTTTATGCACCGGATCACTTCGCCGATTATGGCATACTTGATTTTTGATTTATATTTCGCAGTCGCATTTATTCACAGTCAATATTCCAGTTCAGGTGCAACTGACAATGAAGGATTGTATAATTTCTAAAAATATGTAAATAAGAATTCGAAATTGATGTCGAATTTATTAGTTGTACAAAACTTGCTATACTGAGAAGCATTCAATTACGAATTCACAATGTTTTGTTCAATGAATTCCCTGTTCGTCAATCAACGTGTAGGCCTGATTTCTGACTTTTGATTAGATTACGCTATTGATGACAATGATTTTAAATTATCCTAAACAAAAGCTGCCTAACTCAGAATATATCTATCACGTGCTTAATAATAAATCTAACGTGATCTTGTACACTGATGGAGATATTTTGGATCCTATTTTTGTTAAAACGTCTTATATAAATCAGTAATATTTCTTGTCGAGTAAAAACGTCTGTTTACAACCTGTTTTTTGCAGATTTTCGAAAATTATTTTCAAATTATGTAGAAACACATCTGCAATCTCAAAAGTGAGGATTCTCAGAACTCGTCATTTATAACCATAGACAAAATAGACTGACGATAGCAAAGCGTATCCGCGAGTGTAGTTTATCATATCATTTCATGTACTTATCATCAAAATACACCGCGTAGGTTTCGGAACCTAGTTACATTCTTATGAACGCGTTTTCTGGATGTGCAGATCCTTCTGCAACAGAATTACAGCTAGGCTTGTCACGTGTGGTAAAAGTGATATTACTTAAGATGTTCCTGTAGGTAAAAGCTACAGATGTTACACCCCAAAATGATAGTGTGTAAAATTCTGTAACAAGAAAATCAACCTCAGGAAATCTTAATTACAAAACCTCTTTATTAAAAAAACGTGCATTCTTATATTTTTCGAAACGTTAACCGATCAAAGAACTGTCAACTAAGAACACAGCGGAAACGAGAAAATTAATAACCGTTTTTGCTTACCATAGCCGATTGTTTACATCAGTCATATGATGACAATGATACCAGCGCAGAAGTCACTATTAATTGAATGAAAAAAATGCTTTTTAAACGCTTTTCAGTTTTTCTCATAATGACAGAAAATTTTCAATTCTTCATTGCTGAGGCTTCTTGCATTGCTGAGTGACTGAATATTTTCTTTTCTGTGATCGGCCTGCTGTGAACGAAAGTAGTACATATTATTTACTAAATGAATAAAAATATGATTCGAGTATCAAGCTGGAGATCTTTCTTGATAAACTGGACTATAGAATAAACTAAAATGAATAATTATCCACAAATTACTATCACTGCGTAATTCTATGGCATTTTTACTAGGTTACATATCTATGGAAGAAACGACTGGCGAAAAATCATTAAATAACGATGAACATAACGTTTTTCCAAATATTTTTTGAGCGAAAGATTATCAGTGATTTTCGATAATAGTTATAACTAGAAGTCGTATTTTCGGTGCCAGAAGAATCGATGTAATAAACAGTGTCATGTAATTTAATGAGGTAATCAAATAGCAAAGCAGATTCTAATATGTTATATTTCATCAAATGAAATATGGTCAGTGACTTCACCGTTAATAGATATAAAATTGGTTATGTTTATTCAAACAATTAAAAATTAGGCACATCACATTCATTTTACCAATGAAATTTACAGTGTCTAATAACTTCACATCATTACAACAGAGACAGTTCCGTTGTTTTAGAATTGTTCGCTTGCTGGAACGAGTAAATTTTGTGAAACAATTTTTAAATTAGATCGATCTCATAAATATCTAATTTACAGTTAAAATAACAGAATAGACATTTATTCCCTAACTATTTAAACCCTCAAGTTCAAGCCTTCTTTTAATGATATCAGAACTAAAGACGTTTCAGCGTCCCATCTCTGATGAATAACTACACTCAGCAGTATGCTTGTACGCAATACATAAATAACACAGACAGTTAAATATATGAAAAAACAGTTGTTTATCACCAAGTTACTATGAACATAGCAACACAACCAATACACCGATAACAAAACTGCGAAAACAGTCTACAAAACTCTACAGAAAATAATTCGTCCTAAACAATTTTTTAAACAAATTATATGAAGACATACATCGATATTTGTCACTAAATGCACTGACGGCTATGACAGTCAATAATAACACTGGTTATTCAAAAGTCTTTTAATTTTCTGTTAACAATGTGATCAATGCCCACATAGGTTGTCGTTCATGATAGCTAGTCGCATTACATGATTGATATTGTGAAAGCGGCAGCATTAAAAGTTACTCAAAATACTTTGAGTCATACTGGAGACTTCTGAAAAAGTTCACCTTCAGTCGTGAGTCATCATATATCTTCTAAAGAAGACTTTCAAATTTCAAAACTACACCGTTTGATTATTGTTTCTGATTATAACGCTTTTATCCGGTTTGTTTTCCACATGGTACTGGTTTGAAACCGAACGTCTCATTTAAAATAATCATATGTACAGTTTATTTTGGGATAGTTTAATGATGAACATTATATATGTGATTGGTCTTATGCTTCTCAGGCAGTGATAATGAAACTTTGAAATTATAATTTTATATAGATGTAGAAGACAGCTCTATTTATGCGTTTTATCTTCTTCAAAGTAAGACCTAATCAGCAGTGGTACATACATGTAGTTGCCACCCGAATTGCACCTAACGTTCAAGCACGTCTAAATAATGGATTGTATCGAGCGCTTTCTGGTTTAAAGGCCACAATAAATTGACTTTGAGATTATTCAAAACACCTAAGTACGCTACTGTGTATTGACATATTGAAAACGTGGCTGTGTCACATATAGTGGTGATGTTCTATTGTAAAGAGAACCTGAACGAACTTGATAAATAAACTTGTCAGAAAAACACTCGAAAATTAGGTGAAAGAATAATTAGTTCAAACACATGTGCAATAAATACATTTTTTTAAAAATAAATAAAATACAAGAATCAAGAAGGTAATCATGACGGTAATGACGGTAATAGCAACAATCTAAGCATTTCAGAACCACCAGAAATTAACCAACAGCGATTCAGTAACGAACGCTGGCATTCCACTTTTATCTGAAATTTAACAATAGAGAATATGATTTTAGGGGAATGCGACTTCATTAAAACAGACTAAAAAACCGACTGTAGTAAAAAACACTGAGACTGTGATATATCTAACTGGAAATATTATGAGTGAACTATCGTTATCTAAGCTGTTGAATTGAATAGACAATGGTGACCGTCTGTTGCAAGCATGCTCAAACAACCGCCTATTCTTAGCAAACACTTACTTTAGGCATAAGGAAAAGCATCTGTTGACCTGGCGACCTCCAAAGTGGTTTCAACGTTGGACTCAGCTAGATCACATCGCCATCAGCCATCGATGGACGGGTTCGATAGAGGACTGTCACTCGTTTTGGGGCACATGTTCATATTCAGATCATGCCCTAGTGCGAGCACGTATTTGTTTGAGGATTACTGGGCGTAGGAAAGACACCGTATGAGAGCCTCTTAGGGTGTTACCTAACGATAAAAAGGCGAAAAATATATTTCAGGAATAACTAGAAAGACAGTTAGGCGACCATTTAGGTGATCCTCATCCGGAAGCAGGATGGAATGATATCAAAAAGACTGTGGAAACAGCAGTGATATCTGCTAGTAAGGATAACCATAAGGCTATAATGAAACCGTGGATCTCAGTAGCATCCACCGATCTGATGTATGCCCAAAAACTCATCCCACCTGGCTGTGAACATGATGAAGAACGAAGTCAACTTAGGCGCAGACTTATGAAAAGCCCACGTAACGATCGCGAACAGTGGTGGGTGGTGAAAGCAAAAGCGATGGAAAAGGCAGCGGCGATCGACAACACTAGACAACTTTTCCGACTTATCAAGGAAACTGGTATTAGGAATCCTAGTGTAAGTGAATATGACGAGGCTATTATTTATTCTCAATCCAGGAGACTGGATCGATGGGCAGAACACTTTAGGGATCAGTTCAACTGGCCTTGAGCCACTCTTCTGTTACCCACGATCTCCAGTCATCCTGAATGGCAAATCGACGTAAGTCCCCCTGGTCTTAAAGAAGTTGAAAAAGCGTTAGGAAATCTGGAGCGAGGACGAGCTGCGGGTCCTGATAGATTGACCACTGAGATATTTAAGGATGGTGGTTCAGTTTGAGCAGCTAGGTTGACTGAGATCTTAGGTAGAATCTAAGAACTGGACGTAATCCCATTAGACTGGTCTCAATCACTGATTGTCCCAATCTATAAGGAAGGACAGAAGTCTTCTTGTGACAATCACAGAGGAATAAGCCTAACTAATATAGTATCTAAAATATTGGCCTCAATAATACTTCGACGCTTAAGGAAAGCTCGTGAAGAGCAAACTCAAGAAAACCAATCTGGTTATCAACCTGGACCACGTCTTCACACTACGACAGGTCCTTGAACACAGACACACATTTAGGCGTCCTACAATAGTAGTTTTCCCGGAACTTACGGCGGCATTTGACTCTGTGGATCGTGATGTTCTGTGGCAGTGTCTGTGATTGAAAGGTGTACCAAATAAGTACATCAACCTCATACAAACTCTCTACTCGAACACCACTGTTCGAGTGAGAGCTTATGGCAAACTGTCACCGGAATTCTCTACTTCAAGTGGTGTCCGTCAGGGATGTCCACTTTCTCCATTCTTGTTTAATTTTATCATAGACGTGCTCCTAGAAATAATCTTATCCTCGTCTGAATTTTCTGGAGTAGACCTTTTACCAGGTGGCTCGCTTATTGAGATATGCGTTTGCTGACTGAAGGACGAGTGTACTGTGCAGTGGTTCGCTCCGTCCTACTTTATGGCTGTGAAACATGGCCAATGAGAGTAGAAGATACTCGTCGGTTATTGGTTTTCGATCATCGATGTCTTCCAAGCATTGTTCGTATATCGTGGGACACCCGAGTGAGCAACGCTGTTATTAGGAATCGGGTACTAGGTAAGAATGGCAGATCAATCGATGAAGTGGTGAAACTTCATCAGTTGAGGTGGTTGGGACACGTTTTCCGTATGCCTAACCATCGACTGCCTCGTCGAGCTTTGTTTTGTGGTGTAGGAATAGGTTGGAAGAAAGCTAGGGGCGGCCAGACCAAAACATGGCATAAGTCCATGAAGTCATTGACGAGTGGACTTAGCCATGTCGGTAATTGTCGACTATCTGGTTGGGGTCCGCGAGATGATCATAATCGATGGCTAGAGACCTTGAATGACATGGCTGAAAATCGTTCGCAAAGGCGACGGTGCATTTATTCTTTGTGTTCTCTCAAATCCTAATCTTCTGGATTCTTCAACATCTCTAGTTTTTACTTTCTAAACTTATCTCATTGAATCATACTTCGTGAATAATATCTTCTAATTCTAACGTCTACGATTACTTCTAATACCTTTACTACCTCTTCTATTATTGGATTTGAACTGACAATTATATCTCTGTGCTGATGTGCTATGGCGACATGAACTGATGTACTTACGTACGAAGTTCTACGTTACAACTGACTGACTGACTGAAGCTGTTGAATGCGTATGGTATTTTGACAACTAAAATTTAAAAAACATATTTGATCATCATTTTTTACTTCACAGCGTTTAAATCAAGGTAATTATTCGTGCAATCACCTAAATAAATAATAAATAAATAACCTTAGACAACCATCTAATTAGACTAGTCTGATCGATATCCAATTTGTTGATGTAGAAAACTGAAAAAATCTCAAACTGTTACCATACATTTATTAATATTCTTGCATCTCAATAATGATATGGGAACTACCAACTCTTCAGTCTAAAATCTATTCTGGTTACTCATGACAAATGATTTGTGTTATCGGCAAAAGTGTTTGAAAGTCATAATTTCATTTGGAAGAATGATTATAGACAAATTGATTGGGTTACTTGCATTGACTGGAATTGTGCATTTTGATTGTGAATTGAAGTAATCTTCCAGAATAATAAACACTGTTTTGAAGCATATTAGTATAGAATATCATATAATTGTCGCTGCTGATTTAAATAACAGATCAGTTTTTGGCGAAATAACTGATTGATAACATTTATTCACGTAACGATGTATATTTATATTTATGATGAATATTATAACCGTCATGTAGACAAATCACTTGGTTTCGTTCGAACACTATGTACGGTGAGTATTTTAACTACCTGGACACCCAATACTCAGTCCATAGCTCAGTATGGATCTGACAATTTCCATACAGATCTTATATTATCTGTTTCAGCATGATGCTAGCATAAAATAGTGACGTTTTCCATTGAAATTATATACACAGTTGATTTCTTCAGTTATCGTAATTTCGTTGAAAGATTGTGGATAGAAATGATGATGAAAATTGCTAGATTAGTTCAAGAGGTGCTTAGAAATAATATGTACAAAATAATAGTATCATATTTTTTAAAAGTTTTAAAACATAAAATATTATGAGACAAAATAGAAAACGTCGATCCTAACAGTTTATTGTGTTTAATTTATCAACTTTGATGTTAAATTATCAGCTAACCTCAATGACTCACAAGCACAACATTTATTTGTTACTAGTTCATGTGTAAATGAATTACATCATAGACTTTGTTACCCGTTAATTAGGTCCAAACTTCATAAAAAAGGTAATGAATTGTCAATCAGTTTATGTAATATAATAAATAATGCATTTTGATCATAGATTTGAGAGATTGTATTGAATTGTGTTGAGTGGTTGCTCAAAATGAGTAATGTGAGTGAATAAAATTTTATAACCTCATATTTTTCGAGGTCTAAGTTTTATAATTAGGCTTGTATTATCGAATCGATAAGTTGCATCCATAAATTGATAAAAAGATATATGAATAGGTATAAGGATAGATTCGATAGAAGCAAAGACAATCACATAAATCGTAGTAATGAGACGTCTTCAATTTGTGATGATTCTTCACAAACCACATTATTGCTGAATGTCGAACTACTTTTCGATTCTAAAACAGAAATTTATTATCGCATACCTGCCAATATGCACTTCAAATCGATAAAAAGATTATAGAAATAGGTTGGTATAATTTTGTGTAATTATTGTAATAATATATTGTTTTTAATTGTATGCAAATTTTCTGCCATTTCAGTTATGGGTGTAACTTTTGAGCCATGATAACTTGCGTTCCCGGAGCAATGTTATAAGCAAATCAACGTAACAAGAGTTGCGACGCAACATTCTGCATGTAAGTTATTGATGTTGACCCACAAATTCACCACTAATTTTACAGATTAAACTCAAATTTTTGGACAAATCTAGTTCGCTTTTCTGTTGTCATTTTAATGTAAGTCATGAAACGTGGTGAACTTGACTATCTTATTTCATATATAATCATTGTAGTCCGTCCTCGTCAGCAGTTAGTTATTAGACATAATAGATTGTACTTACAGTGCTATATGGACATCATGATCAAGTCAACTCAGCGGAAAATGCTAACGGTTTATGGTTCTGAAATTTGTGAAATAAGGTTTACATGACGAACCCTTAACAAATGATTTTTGTCAATATTCTTGTGAATGCGTTACTATTTTGATCGCTGTCTACATGTCGCCAATACATCTGACGAAACTTACAATATACAAAATATACACATCATTTCATTTAATTCTGTACTTCATTGACATATTGCAGATTCGTCGCTCTAGTATTGGCCCTAATTATAATCCTCAACAAACACCTTCACTCTTCATCTACTAAGAACGTCTTCTTTATGATTTTAACAGAAAGTTGATCATCTCTTTTATCATCTTTTTAGTTTTCACTCAGTTTGAAGGGTATCGTTGTAGAGAATGAGAACATAGGTGGAGGCAACCGAATTGTATTTAACGAAAATTACAGAGTTACTCAGTAAAATCGGAAAACCATATCGTAAATCGTTCATTTGCAAAAGATCAGTTCATCCTATGGAACTGGACTGTTCCTGTTGCCAAACATCAATCCATTGTCACTCTTCATGCGTTTCATACAAATTCCATTGTTTCTGACTCTTCCTTTCTTGATCTTCCCCTCATATTATGCTACCAGACTTTACGTTGACACTCACGCTATATACTACTTATAAGTAGTTCGCACCACAGCACCACACTCGTCCCCCCTTTTATTAAGCTGTCGTCGTAGTCCTTCAAAACGGAGCTCCTGGTCAGTTAACATCACCTTCCGTATTCCGTGACACGCTACAATATGCCGGTTTACCACTTCGGTCATCGTTCTTGATCACTGGTCTGGAATGGATACGGCATCTATCCAACGTGTAGCGTTTACAAGTTGCCGATGCTGGAACACGGCGGCAGGCACACACTCGATAAATTGCGACGCCAAAGACTGTGCCCCGCCCAATCCTCACGGCGCCATCCGGTGAGCTCCACAGCAAGCACCAACAGGTCACCATCGGCCGACAGCCGCGCCAACCGGAACCTCTGCGGCGCCTCCTCCCTGTCCGCTGGGCTGTCGAACTCCATAACCAGCCGCCCGGTGACCGTCTCCCACGCCGTCTCCTCGGTGGCACCGTCCAGGCTGTCGTGTACCGCCTTCGCCTCACCTCCCCGCAGCGTCCCCAGCACCGTCATCTCCGCTCCAGGCCCCCATCAGCTCCACCGTGGCCCCAAACTCCTCCAGGAGGCTCCGCCAATCTCCGTCCTGCAACTCCTTCGGCCACGGGGGCCCCTTCCTTCGAGCAGGCAGCGACACCAAAAGTAATGAATGAGAACACAGGTGGAGGCAACCGAATTGTATTTAACGAAAATTACAGAGTTACTCAGTAAAATCGGAAAACCATATCGTAAATCGTTCATTTGCAAAAGATCAGTTCATCCTATGGAACTGGACTGTTCCTGTTGCCAAACATCAATCCATTGTCACTCTTCATGCGTTTCATACAAATTCCATTGTTTCTGACTCTTCCTTTCTTGATCTTCCCCTCATATTATGCTACCAGACTTTACGTTGACACTCACGCTATATACTACTTATAAGTAGTTCGCACCACAGCACCACATCGTTACTTAAAATGTAGACAATTCACAAGTGTTTCCAAGTATATGTTCGTTCGTTGAATGATGACGTCCGTACTATACTCACGCCTGCGAAAAATTAGTCGATTCTCGGGCAAGATAATTAACGATTCTCACGACTTGAGAGTATTGTAAGGCGCATTTGACGCAGACGTGGATCAACTAGCTGTTACAAATCAGTTGTTATGAATACTACAACCCGTGACCAGTTTATAAAACATCATTTTTTTCAATACAGATTGCTTCGTAATTTCGTTTAACATTTACTGACCCATTTCTTGTTTTTTTACTCAGTCTATTATTATGATAATCGGCTTTGGATTACTGATTCTACTGGTTTCCGGTACAAACAATTCATTTCCGCTATAGCGCTATCCGTGTTGACGGTTTTTGCTATGTTATCGAGGGTGAAAATGTATGATCCGGCGCGGCAATCGAAAATACTGCTATTTTGTTTTATTTGTGCTCTGGTGGTAGCTGGAATGGGTGGGCTGGAATGGTGGTCTTATTAACAGGCATTCACGGAAAAAACCGAATGTCACTGGTTTCAACTATGCGAGATGCATACTGCTGACTAGTCAAAAACCAGGACGGATTACTAGTTCTTCCAAGTTTCTAGTGATGGTCTAGCTATGACTCACTGATGACTCAAAATGAGTAAAAACTCTCATGAAACGCAACATTCTTCAAAGCCCAATTATGACAATTATCACGTGGATAATACCGTTATCGAACGAAGACAGCGAAGAAGGTTGACAAGATGCAGATATTCTTACATCACTATTGAAATGGTCAGCTGGACCAGTGAGATACATGTGTATATGATTTCAATACATTGATGGAATCGGCCTACAATTACATCAATCAAAATCGCCACGTTCAAGGGAAGAGATTTTTCGAAGATGAGAGGCATCCAAAGTGCCGTCCGTATTCATGCACATGTAATTGACAGAAGCAGATACGTACTTTTTCCAGCGTTTTTAACGTCACGCTCAAGCTGAATAACCGATGAAGTAATTGAGAACCAAGAACACGCAAAATATTAAAAATGAGAGCTAATTGATATCCTGACTATCTCCAAAATGACTGATTGACTTTCATGATGGAAATCACTTTGTTATTGCAAATTATCAAGCTGTGAATCATCCAGTTATGCAGAATAGTGGATTTGTCTTATCTCGTTAACATCAGGTACAGGATGATGCTAAGATGCCTTGAGTTAGGAGCGATATGAATTACATACAGCTTCAAGTAACCGTTTTCGCTGCTAGCATATTCGCGATTGTTTTAACACCTAGTGACATGATATGAGGCTACCAGTCTAAAGACATTTAACATTTAGTGGTCAATTAGTGCTATCATCATTCTTACGCAAAGCATCATATACAAAGCATCATATAAAATAAATAGACAGAAAGCAACCACATTCGCGTTTGCGATAACGTTCAAAATTTTATTGAAACACAAGGAAAATCAATTCAATTTGACTCAAATATTTTATCAACAACAATGGCTCGATCATCGTTTGGTTTTTAATCGTTGTGTTTGTAGCTGTGCTTTTATTACAACAATGAAAACAAAAATTGACGTGAAATTGTGAAATTATTAACAGTATCATAAATTTGATCGACGTTAAGAAAGTCAAATATACTAGAAAGCACTTCCTTAAGTTATAGCTGGTTAATGCGAGCACCTGTAATTTTAAAAATAAGAAGTGAAAACGTTAGGTCCCATTTATAAATAATGAAATTGCAGGAAGTAAACGTAATTGGACTTGAAAATATGGTTCGTTTGCTCTATACATTTCGAACTATCCATTCAAACAAATACTTGTCAAGCATTTTGTATGATGAAAAATAAAAGCACAGGGTAAATTTAAAATTACCTACGTTTTCTTTTTCTTTTCATATTGTGGTAATTTCTATTTCCATTATTTACAGTAATAACTGTCCATCTGAACTTTGTAAAGTCGACGTGTTATTTTAAATTCATTTGAAATACCTTGACAAGTATATGTATGACCGAATCGTTCGTAATGTACAGCTCTAATACTTCACAATTTTTAGATCGATAATGTCTACTAAGAGCAGTATCAAAATTAAGAAGTAAAATGTAATAATAATGTAATGAAACGGAAGATCTTTCTCAATGTTGTGTAGAATTGCTAGTTCTTTTACATCAGTCAAACAGAGCAAATGAAAAGTGCATTGTTTATTTGATTGTTCAAACAATCAAATATTTTTGAGCAATAATTCAATGTGACAAGTCTCATAGACACACAGTCTGTTGACGAAAAAAAAAAAAAAATCTCACAATCTCGATAATGGCTACCTCAAATTAAAGCCTGCGTAATGTGATACCGAGACTTTGAACATTCTGGTTTCAAATCTATCATCAATAAATCTGGTGAAATATCTGCATGAGCACTAGAAAAGTTTCATTTTAAGAGTTTCAGTTCGTGATAAGAAATGTGAGAATGGCTATCAAAGAGGGATAGATGAAAATTTGGAAATTATATTGTTCTATCAAACCTTACAATAAATATTGTACAACACCAACAAATGAACGAAAAAATGGCAAAAATAAGCTGAAAAGAAACAGAAAAAAACTTTGATCTCGAATAATTTCATGCACTTTTTTAAGTTGATGATGTGATGAATCAATTTGCGGTGACATGAATTTCGTGTTGATGATGCAGAAAATATGTAAGTTCTCTTCTTGTTCATGAGATTTTAATTTAAAGATATAGTTTGCTAAGTTTTGTTTGACAGTAATTCATTTTATGATAATTGAAAAGGACATGTGTTTCACTGATTTAAAGAGAGAACATTTTGAAGTTCTGTTTCACCGGAATATGCTGATTACAACAGAGCAGGTCGATCTTCGTTCAATAAAGGAAAAATTCTATTTCATAAATCTTTGAATAATATAGTGTTTTATTAAACTGCCAAATGATACACATAATGCCTCAATGTCTCAATAGTTTGTGAATGAAAGGGGTTATTAAGCAAGATGCACTTATAAGAGGTAAGAGAAGCGTTTGATCATCAAGATTGTTGTGTATATTTTATACTGCTTAGTTATTCGTTGACAACGATGATTATAATATGACATCAAGTACACTGTTTATCTCCGAATAACCGATATTCAATTATTTAAGAAATAAATATAATCAGTATTTATTTTTGATATGTTCATTTTATTATTGTTAGCAAGCTTACATTTTTCGGAAATGCGTAATTTGCAGCTAGAACAGAAAATGCGATTCCAGCTGCCACCAGTAAGCAGCAAATAGTGAATAACGTCATCATCCGGTTTTGTGCAGAATCTGTCAGTCTTAAACCCATTAACATAGCAGAGATCGTTAACACCGTTGGAACAATAGCAGCTACAATTTGTTCGTACCAACAACCACGAGGGTTCAGTAATGCAATACCGATTGTCAAAACGATCGACTGAGGAAAAAAATTAATGTTTTAATAATTGACAAATGAAACATTCAATATTGAGAAAAATTGTATCGATAAAATCAACAAATGTTTAACAGCATTTTGATCCAAGTGTCTTTTATGTGCCTCATACGTTACACTACAACCCTGTAATTTATGAATTATCTCACAAAGGAATTAGGTAATCCATCGCACATGCTTAATTTTCGTACACACATTGATTTTTCCATTCACACACACAGAACGGAACAAAATCTCTGATAGATCTGAATGATAGATGTTATAGGAAATGCACATCGATAGCTCCATTTTAGAGCAAGAATTTTGATATAGATTGAATCGAAAGTGATATTTTCCCTTGTTGTTCAATCCTCAATTGCTGTCAACAATTTACCCTGAAAGACTTGTAAAGTGTCTACAATTTATTTAGACATTTGAAACGAAGTGAAATATACAAGATGAATAATGTCATGATCAACTAACCGTTAAAATCATGAAGATGGCGTTCTGAGTAGATGTAGAGTGAAGATGTGGACTGAGTATTATTATGAGTGCAAATATCAGTGCAATAAATCTGAAATATCGGAATGACGAATGACGTTCACATTGAGTGTACAACAGAAGTTTGATGAATTTTATGGTAAAAAAATCGGCAGCATTCCATAAAATCAGCGCTTTGCCAAAATATTACTAAGGTTATCAAAAGTAGGAACACTTGCTTAAAGATTGTCAAGAAAATATAATGTCGTTAGTATCAAAATCATGATCATTTGGAACATAAGCAATTTGAAGAGGTTGCTTTCATCATGATTTCCTCTTAGGATTTATAATGGAATATATTTTAACAAATAGCTATCTGTTGACGAAATTTATTATATATGTACAAGATGAGATCGACAAGTTTCACAGACTTCATGACTTACATTAAAACGAGTCCAGATATGTGATAGTGATCCTTCCAAAAATTGGAGTCGCGTCTTTCAAAAGATTGTTGCTATTTTAGTTGATGTTAATCACTTACATGCACAAGGTTTCACTGCAATTCTTGTCAGTTTCATTTGCTCCTAACTCTGCACCGGATGCCCATGTTATCATGATTGAATAATTCACATTGTAAAAAGTCCATCGTTTTAGCTGTAACTGAATTAGTAGAAAGTTTGGTAACCGGCAAAGACGATACTTTATTGCATTGATTACAAAAACATATCAGCACTTGCTTGTACAACAATTCTTTTACATTCAAGCGCATACTGGCAGTTATGCACTGCCAAACATGTGTTGTGGAATTGCAAATCATTTTAATATCCGTGAAAAAAATGTATTTTTATGAAGCATTAACAATTTGATACGGCCCATTATCATGTTTTATCTAATTAACCTAAATTATATGTTTATTTTTATGATAATATAAATCTAGAAATCTTTCGCCATTCAAAATGAATGCAGTTCATTTCAGTGACAAAATCGAAACAATAATACACTAAGTTAAAACTTGAAACTTAAAGCTCAGCAACTTTAAAGAAATAAAACTTTTTATACTCACATCAATCATTTCCTGCATTGATTTAACGCAATCAAATGCAGTCATCCAAATTTATAAGCATAATCCATCATTCACTATACAACATATATTGATTAACATTTGATCACTGTCTGAACGAACTTTGTACCGAATAACGGCTAATAAACTCTCAAAAAGCACCTATTATGTTTTTCCGTTAAAGATGCAATAAACATGATGAGAACACAAGTGATGGTACTTTGAAGTCAAGCGTATATAATAAATGAGGAAATGAGGACATTAAATTAAATATCATCCAAACGATTCAGTAGTGATTCGGTCAATATTATATTTAACTGTCCGTATTTGTCAGTCCCCATACAATGTGAACATAGACATATAGTTGTGATTCCAGCTTAGCAAGAGGAAGAAAACGATTCTATCACAGCGAAAACAATCTGCAAACAAAACTGAAGGAAAAGTTTCCTTGCAAATAATCTTGTGAATGTTTCATTCAAAACAACAAAAAAAATATTTATTCACCCACAAAGCATATTCATTCAACTAAGATTGTGAATAATTATGTTTTGATTATGCAGACGATATTTAGGTTTACTACTTGTTCATGAGAGCTGTTAATTCAAAGATTTCGTTTACTTATTTTGATTTGATAGTAATTCACTTATGAATACTGCAAAGAAGATGCGTATAAATAATTTGAAGACGGAACGTCTAGACTTTCTGCATCAACATCTTCTGTGATGTGTATCTGAGAAGACTGAACAATAACACTTTCGACCATCATAATCATTCCATGTGACATGTTTCACCATATAACGCATCAAGGGTAATCTGGTGATGTGTTCTAATGAATAAGCTGAGGAAGGGATGAATCTTGACAAGTGAAGAAAAACTCCAACTCAATTGAATTGTCAACAAACATTGAAATGACAATATTCATTGATAACAATGTGTGAAAGATTCGAAATTCGTTAGCAGTCAAGCAAAAGATACAAGTATTGATCGGTAGTTGTTACCGTAGGGACAACAGCCTAGATTTCGTAAGTATCGATCATGCATTGGACAAAATACAATGAATCGGATCACTGGGAAATAATCAGTTGAGTGAAACTCACCGCTTTACATCAACTTAATTGACAAAGTGAATGCTTTTGATATCGTCGACCGTACAACACCATGTAGAAGGCAGCGACTTTTCGGCGCACTGACAAATAGTTACCATCATAAGGGATTCCTATGAGAGATAATAAACTCAATCAATAAATTACCAGAACAATATAATTTACAAGTTGTTATCTTTTTCTGCTTACTGAGCACTGCCAGATTTCACATCTTAGACTAAAACGATATATTGGAAACATTTGTAGTGTTTATGCATAGGTTTCATCAGAATTATTCTTCAAAGATACGAATATGAAGTGTCCCTCCTCTTGATATCATAATACGAGGGTTTGAATATGAGTTAACCAATATTATGGATTTGTGATTTTGTTCAATTATTTCGTCAACAAAATCAATGCCAATGAAACGTGTTTCATTGATTGAGTGTCTAAAAATATCTGAACAATCAAATGATCAACTAAATCATCCACATTTTACTTGCTCAGTATGACGAACTTGAATTTACTGAACAATGAACGTTCCTTCGATAAATATTTTAGGCTCATCACAAATAGAATAATTTACCTTCTTAATCTTAAAATTTATATAACCTTAATTTAGAATTAAACGTGATTACACTTACCACATATTACTTGAAGAAGTGCTACAATTAAAATGTTACGAATAAATAAACATGACTGAGACGACCTCGTTCGACTTCATGATATTTATTCATCATTTTACAATTCCCTCTGTTACGATTATAAATGGAAGAATTATCTCTGATGATCAAGACATTGTTGTCGATCGAAAATTCAATAAATTTATATTTATGGTCATTGTTTTCTAATAACATTTAACGTAATTGCAAAATCTACTGTGGCTAATTTCGTCTGAATTTAACTAGGATCTCGATTGTAAATGATCCTTTACTAAAGTATAATAACAGCAATCATGACTACTCCATGCTATAGGTCCGATATGGTAAGCATATATCCTTTTACCACCAGACAAAAATACCTAAATAATCCTCACGGCAGAACTCAGCCGTTTTCTCCGGCTGTCACTAAAGCTGTAATGTGCCGATTTGAGCGTGTTCTTAAGTTTCGTAATAAGCACGTTCAGACTATATTTACTAAATGACGTCTGACGGTAAATAAATCAGAAGATGAATTCAAAGTATCATATACGTTTATTGTGGCACACCACAAATAAAGATAGAAGAGAACAGACCAACGGGGCAGACACATTAGCGAGCGAACATGCTAATGGGGCGAATGAATTTATAAGATGAAAATGTTCGTATATATACGAAGGAAAATGTCCGATTATTCGTGGTATTTAGGAGATTAATATTAAAGCGAATAGGATGCATAAGTGCGTAGACGTTAAGCAATGCTCAGTTATACCAGCTCATACAAACCAGATGATAAAAAATACCAATGGTACATACAAGTTGTTGCTAAGCGAATGGCTTGAGTAAAGAAATTAATCTAAAAGGCTCAAGCAAATTAAAAGTGAGCGGATGCAAATAAATTTGGAGGTACCTCAATAGCCTTCTTCCAGCAAACAATGCGATCTTTGCTTTATCCTGTCACAGACACCACCGAAATCGTACTAATTAAACATTCTAGGTAACTAGATTATTCACGGCAAGACCATTTGTGATTACCGAGTGTTTTGACATGTTTACACATCAGCATCTCACAATCCTTTCAAAGTGAGTCAGGATTCTCGAGGTCATCAGAACACTCTATTCTGAGATCAAAAGGTTTACATGTATGATTGGACAACGATCGTATTGAAATGTGAAAGTAGACTCAGAATAAGAATACTTGAGAATGCTTGTTAGTTCAGAGGATGTCAGTGCCAGTTCGTTCGCCTTTTACCTCGTCAAAACGAGGTGCGTATCATATGAGAGTATTTCGTTTTGACCAACATTTGCGGCCACTGCTCACGTTGAAACGATCAAATGAACATGTAAATTAAAAACGTATAATGAAATAAACTGAATATATGAATCACCTGTCTCACTGTGACAACCTAATCGAAATAATTTCCATAAAGCCCAATCAGTATGCATATGACAATAATGTACGTTAGTAAACTTATAATGTTTCCAGAGAACACGATGCAAACCATTCAGTTTGAAGGAATTGTGATAACATATCCTTCTTAGTTTCACGGAGGAGAGTCATAACTTTCGCAATAACCAATTTTGAGACTGATGAGAATTTGTTTTAAAGATGATGTGCTGCGCAACAATAAAACCAAATGATTGTTTTTATAGTGATTTTACTTTGAAATTATGTACATAAATAGACAGCGTGAGATATATAAATAAGGAGTAAATAAGGGAACACATGGTCACAAGATTCGGTTCTTCAAAGAGATTTCATTCAACTCTTACCCAGTTTTTATACTCTACTCTAACGTAGTTCAGGACTATGCCCTTAATAGATTTGCTGTTTGTTCGACTGAAAAAATAGTAAAGTGCGTAACAAAAGTAAACCATAAATTTTCAGAATCAGTCGAGAAACTAGGTAGGAGTCTAATCGAAGATTCATTCTTATTTCGAAAGATGCTGCGCCTGGATATTTCAATAATTGCAAAGAAGCGCTAGCTATAAATAATTTACATCACAGTTGTTCATTCACATAGTCAATTGTCTATAAAATAACAAGAAAATTTGTATACTGTATTAGGAACACTGAATTCCTAATGATCGACAACAAAATAATGATTTCTTACGAAACTTTCGCATAATCACTTATATAATGTAATCATGAAAAACTACAAACGTTAAAGAAACCAGATAAACCTGATAAGTAGTGTTTCATCACATGATCTTAAGGTAATCAGCTTATGAGAAGAGTATCCCCAACATCCAATTCGTTGACCAATGAAACGGAGAATCCTTTAACTTTTCACTAGTTCTGTCAGATTTCACCAAAGCAAACTAATCTCATTTCATTTATTTTTAATTATTTCTGTTTGCTTTAGTTTGAGATAGTGTTGACATATGATATATTCACAGAATTACACTGATCAACTTATCATTTATTCATCAAGCTCAAGCGTTATTTGTTGGATTATAGTTCACTGCATGAAAATAAAAAACAATATTTCAAGTAGATGTTAGTTTGATTTTGTGGAATATACAATGACTGTGTGGAAAGCCTAATGATTGTTTATATAGTTTTCTGTAATCAAAGTACAGTGAACAATAAAAAATCTTGTTATTAAAATATTGGATGAAAATTTGATGCCATTGCATGGTGATAGACTTTTTGGTTTGAATTTAATGAAGGATTGAATAATGTAAGCATGTATTTAAATGATGAATTCTATCAACAATTTTTTTCCATTCTTTGATCATAGAGAGATTATTCATTTTCAGTACAACAACTGGGAATCTAAAGGAGTAACGCGATGCATGAACGTGTGGTTCACGTTTCAATAAATGCGGTTTTGTGTACATAAGCGATATTACAGATGTAATTAACAAATAGAAATTTAGTTTGATGTATGTATATAAAATATACACGTCCATTCTAGCTTTATTTTGAAAATTATATATGAGAGGTGTTTAGTTTTCACGTTATTGTCTGATTTTATGTCATTTTTGTTATCAATAATAAAAAATCTCTTCATGACACACTCTACATAGGTTTATATGCAGTATTTGTCAACTGTTAGACTTGATACAGTGTCTTTTGAATTTGTTAATAACTTATGTCATTTTAGGTACATGAGTCAGTCGTCAAAATGTCAATTACACCAATTATCATTTCAATTTGTTTGATTTATCAATCAAAGAATACTTGAAATGGACATTGAGGAAGAGTTGAACACGTAATCACAGTACAATAACATTTAGAGCTCATTAAAAAGATCACTGCTATGTCTATTGAGATATCATGAATGGACTGTCAATATTGTATCCAAATGAAAACGGTTATGATGTAAATGCTTCCGTCCCTTTCTGTTAAACATGCGATTTCCTTTATCTTCCCAAATTGAAACTCAACTAGATAGTAGGATTGTTCATTATTGTTATTCACCTTTTAACTTGTAGAAAATGAATTGATTTTAATAATGGCTTGGTACTTACAAGCCTTATTTGAATGTGGGTTTCAAAATGTAAGTATTTGCATGAATTTGTTCACATATTATACATATTTGAATAATAAACTGTTGTAGACGTGGATGGGAAATATTTATCAGGTTAAAATGTTAAACACAACTTTTATGAGTTTATTGTATGTTTGTTAGAACTTTGACTTCAGTTTGTAAAATACTGGTTGACTAAGAGTTTCAATGATTTCAATTGATATAAATTTCTACAATAACTAGCGCTTACATAAATTCAGTTTATTCAAATACATATGCACATTAAATAGAAGTGAACAAAATCAGTGTAAATATACTCTTTTTTTATTTTAATCAGAAGGCAAGTTATTTACACAACTGGACTTATGTTTCCATTATTCTGAACGGTAGTATTTGATGCAACGAGAGGATGTGATTAACTGTCTTAGTGAAATACTGATCTTTTAAGTCATGTTTCGCAACAAACCTTGTGTTTGTCTTTCGCATTTTAGCTTCATCGGCTTAAATCTTGCACTCATTGATAGCTCTCATAGTCCATCTAACTGGAATGAAGTCATAACCTTTTTATCAGTGATTTGAATCTCATCGTACTATGAGATAAATGTTGATTTCAAATTTATGTGTGTAGAGAACAATAACTTGATAGGAGATCGGATGAATATTTCAACATGCGGAAGAAATAAAAAAACTCAACCTCGAGGTGTTCAGCATCCGTGGAATGCATCGGTTACAAGTAAGACAACTGAGACTAGCTCCACGGGAACTGTGATAATACTCTGGTCATGAAGAGTAAAATGCTTCGAAAACACAAGGAGTTGCACTGATGCTGTCCAAACATGCACAAAAGGCACTGATACGATGGGAATCTCATGGAACCAGGATCAATAAAGCATCCTTCAAAACAAAGAAAGCGGACATTACAATGAACTTCATCCAATGTTTTGCACACACCAATGACTGCAACGACGACGTTAAAGATCAATTCTACGAAAGGCTGCAGTCAATAGTCGAGAAATGTACACTAAAGAATTTGACGATTCTTATGGAAGACCTGAATGACAAGGTTGAAATGGACAACACTGGATATGAAGACATCATGGGACATCAAGGGCTGGGAGAAAGGATTGAAAACGGTGAGAGATTTGCGAACCTATGTGCTGTCAACATACTGGTCATCGGTGGAACAATATTCGCGCACAAACGCAAACACAAAGCCACATTGATCTCACTGGACCACACTACTCAAAACCAGATTGATCATATCTGTATCTGTGGTGTGCCGATTTAGTGCGTGTTCTTAATCTCGGTTTATAAATCAGAAGATGAAGTCGTTTTGATGAATACGTTTATTCGGAACACACAACAAAGCGAAGCGGAGAAGCGAATCGGAGAAGGCTAAGAGCCAACTCAAAGAGATAGAGTATGACTAAGAATATATAGTCAGATTAAAATTAGACAGACATATGACAAGCGAAATAGGTATGCACACACATGAAAAAAACCGACGAATGATCGACGAGTTTAAAAGCAAGCCATACAAATTATGTGATTTAATGGGGATATTAACAGATTACCATTAAAGCGAAACGGTTTTAGAGACTGACTGAATTGCTGAATAGTTGTGATCTCTAATACTTCACATAGTATTCCATCGGCATAGATAATACCATTTGGTTACAAAACATGTTATTTTGTTAATTGTTATCTAGATGACTCTTTGTTAGATAGTGGATTTCTTGTAGCCAGTCTAAAAATGAACATGAAATGAGTTTGATACAATTTCTAGCAGTATGGCAAGCAGACAAAGCTATGAACAACACGATATGTTTTTCGGATGTGTTTCGTTTACTCTGATGGTAATGTATATAGTGCGTACAAATTTGAATATTTGCAACGAACTGATTCTTCTGTTTATAGAATTTTTACATTAGCAATTTTTTTCTATTTCGAACACAACATTGATCGACATTAGGTTACACCATCGCTGATTTTTTTAATAGAGAACATAAATCACCACAGTACAATATTGGCAGTTATCTTGTGCATACTGCCTACGAGCTTCGAGAGTTCATGTTTTAAAATTATGTTATAAGATTATTACCGATCAAAAAATACGAGATGATGATTATGCTGAAATTTTGAAATTATATAAGACAAACAAAAATATCATTATTTGCTACCTCTTAGTTCTATGAGGTATGAGTTCACGCATTCGGCCAAGATACTCAATTTTAGTTTCAGATGTTCTCAATTGTCAGATTGATGATCATCCTCATACGTCATTGAGACGCAGGCACTAGAATAAAAAAATGAGCTTTCAGTATTGCTACATCATTCGAAAAATAAGTGAGTGCGTGATCCGCTGTATAAGTGGGTAACTGAACTATAATATTTGGATAAGGTGATGTAGGTAGCTTACACACACATTGATCGTTATCGTCACGCAGACGTTATGAACACAAGCATGACTCCTTTTTACACAGCATTTTCAACATCATGTCGAATTCGAATAACTGATAAAATTGTTACTGAAGAGTGAAAAACACTCGAATCTATATGTACATCAATACAAAATATCTGTAGGTAGGCACGCGATCGCTAAATTATATAAAATATTTGATTTATTTCGACGAGTAAAACCAATCAAATCAATTTCTGAATACAATTGGTAAGGTTGTGGAACATTCAGTTACTTAGAGTGGTGAATAAATTCGATATGTGCACAGTCAAGTACAAATTACAGTTACGATTCAATCAATGACAGGAGAAGCAGATGGTTCAGAGCGGAAAGTAACCAGTTCCGCTGTTAATCTTATTGTGAATGCTTTAAAAGATGGTGAAAGGATTAAGGTCTCTCAAATAAAATAACAGTGATCAAGTGATGAATGATTTATTTGTTCTATCACAAAGGATGATTTTCATGAAAATCAGAGTGAATTTCACATAGAATTACTGTGTGTGTAATATATTACTGACAAAATAATACTGATAACAAAAATCGAATGCATTTGAAGTAAACAATATATTTTATAGAGAAAGAAGTATCTGTCATGAAAGATAAGCGTTCCAATCTGTCATCTTGCTATTTTGATAACAATGGTAGACGAAATTGATATTTACTTGTGAAATAATGAACAGTTTCATTTTCTCGAAATAACATACTAAAGCCAAATAAAATGCAGAGTAATATTCTGATTCGCGGTGTTTCACCAAGTAATCTACGATTAATGAAATCACCTGTTACTGTGAAATTTGATAAGCTTTAGTATAATATTCAGAGGTTTAACGTGTCAAACTTATGTGGTCAAACCGAATACATATACAGATAATTGTGTATTTTCTAGTTTTATACATCTTTCAAACAAACTGAATGATCGACTGAATAATCAAACATTATTAGACAATGAGATCAGTCTAATCAACATCGGGTTTGTTGTTGAAAGATACAAACAAAATATCAAATCATCACTCGTCGATACCTGACTTTTTGAGCCTTCATATGATGATATAGGAACTTAATTTACTTTCACTTCCAAACTCTTGTGAATATAATAAAAATCATCAATTATCAACAATCAAACAAAAATGTCCATGATTCTAATAAGGCGAACTCTAGTTAATGTATATAGAAAATGCGTTGTATTAATTGTGCGAAAGCTTCAATTTTGTAGTTTCTGTTTAAAGAACGATATTTGACAATCCATAATGTAGAGAGACAAATGAATATGTGTAAAAATTTAATTGTTAATGAGTACCTTACAATAAACATTGCAACAAACCAAAAAATTAACGACAGAACTGTGAAGAAAATCTAGAATAAAGAAACAAAAATCATTCATTTCAAAATATTTTGTGTGCAGAAATTTCACTTCAAAACATCTGTGCATCAAAACTATCACAAATATAATACGTGCGATTATTCTAACAAGGCTTTATTTATCCGTTCATTCAGCCCACTTGATGCATACTAGTTCTCTACTATTCAGGTTTCGTTATTATTCGTCTACCATTCATTTGTTAGTCATCCCTGATACAAACGGTTGTCTCTTTGTTCAAACGCACAACTAAATAAATTCAAATTGTCTTTATTTTATGTAATGACATCCATAAAAAACCTTATGAAAGTAAACAAGATGATAAATATCTTGTTAGACTAACCGTTAAAAGAAGGAAGATGTTGTTCACAGGAGAAGCAGTGTGAAACTGTTTCTTGAGAATAATTATGGTTGTGAATATTAGTGCTATCAATCTGTAACGTGTAAGTAAAGTGTACAACTTAATAAACTGAAGTGAATCTTGAATGTAGTAAGTAACATATAAAGTTTAATCAAAAATATAGGCTAAAAATGACAGCCATCCTAATAGGGAACTATTTCACATGCATATTATCAAAAATAAATAAAATGGATGACAATGAGAACAATTTGCAAGATATCGCCAAGCAATTCCCATTATGTTCTTCTCGAATAGAACAGAATCTTTATGAACGCGGGTGCTCAAAATATTTTGTAATCACTAATATTTCACAGATGAGGGAAATTTATTTCAATGAATATATAAATTGGATTATCACGTTTACCAGTTAACATGACTTACAATAATATGGTAACAGAATATCCTAATGGATTCTTCCAACAATCATAATTCAATCTTAAAGGCAGAAGGTTATATTGTTAGTCAAAATCGATTACTTACATGCACTTGGTGTCATTGCAGATCATTTTATTTTTATTTGCTAGTAACACTGAACCGAATACGTTTGCAATCACGGTTGAAATATTCAGATCAGATAAGTTTGATAATTTAACTTTAAACTACAAAGAAAAAATGCAAGATGCGGAGAAACGGCATATGTAAGTGTACGAATAACTCAGAAATATAACCTAATTATGTAATGCTTGTATTTCAATTTCAAGCTTACGTTAGTAAGTTTTCATCAAACCTATCTGTTTATTCAGTAATGAATCTATGGGTCTTAAAAATTTATCCATTTTCAAAAGGTCAATAGAGTTCAAATGACTGATACGATCAGGTCAATTACTGCCTGAATCAAATCACGCATGATAAAATGATATAATTTACAGACTTACATAGTTCATTTCCAGCGTTTGCTGTAGACGATTCAATACAATCTCATATATATATATATATATATATATATATATATATATATATATATATATATTCATAGACAAATACGCCTATACATTAATAACATAAATTGACTGACTAATAAATACTGTATCACTGAACTTTATACTGAATAACGTTCAATATACCCTGTTTAAAACATTATCAACGAGTATGTGTTGATACTTTGAAATATAAAATATTTCCATGTTCTAAATCACGCATACTGATAAAGTAATTGATGTAATGGAGACGTGAAATAAAATATCATACAATAAACACATACGATTACCTATTTCTTATATTTTAATTTTGGAATGATCTGAATTTTCAACACCCATAAACCATAAAATATAACTTGTACATAATATTTTGTGCCGAAAATTCGAAGAGGTGAAAAGCTAACCGTGAACCAATAATTCTGAACCTTGAATAATCAATTATGTGGAACTGTTAAACTGTCAAAAGTAATGTCTTACAACAATAAGGCTTACTGGCGGGGTCGATCACCTTTCACCTTTTCTCATGAAAAGTGACGAAGATTAAGACTAATTCCAGCCAAACTGTCAGAAAAAGCAACTGAAATTGTTGCGACCGCTGAAGTATGGAAGTAGATGTTTTGTGACACCAGTACGTACAGTATTTATCTGTACTATATGATTTACTTTGTTTACTCTTCTTTTGAAATATACCACTGATTCCATTATTATCTATTTGCGAGTATATAATGAAGTATTTCCACGACAAAATAAACGAAGTTAGATAGGCAGCTATGGTATTATGATCAATATATGGAGCCTAATGAACCATGATTGTAATTTAACGTATTTCTGATCATGGATTTTCAATTATTATGTCTACTCGATCAACGTTATACGCCTCAACATTGATAAAAATAACTTTGTGAATATTGTCGAGGACGCTTGTTGAGTCTTTCGCAAAACAGATCTACCCAAATGTTAAGTGAGAGTGAGACACATTAGAGATGTTCATGACATGAAAAAGATTGCTTAAATTATTTGTCCAAAGAACTTATGAATGATAAATAATCATTGATCATCGATAACAATCCTAACTAGTGGTCGCATTTTTGTTATCACGATAGAAGAAATCGTGAAATAAATAACAGTTTCATATATTCTGTTGAAGTAATCGAAGACTTATAAAAATGGAAAGTAATATTCTGATTTCTAGTATTTCATCAAATCGTATGTGATAAGTGGGATCTTCCGCTGTTGATAAAACTTACAAATTTTAAGTGCAGCAATCAGAAACTAAACACTATGCATTCACTGGATAGAACTAAGGATTTTTATCAATAAACTTTAAATTGTCTAGTAACATATAACTGACAGCGAGAAAATGCTGATTAGGGGATTAGTGTAACTGATCGTGCAGGAGACGTTAGATTTCCGAAAATCGATTGATAAATTCAATAATTTCACGTTTGTAAGCATCGGCTGCTCGGTAGACTTTGAGATTTTATTTCCGATCAGGAGGGTCCTTGAGTGTGATTGGTTGCTTCATATTTAGTTGTGCTACTTTTGTGACTGTCACAAAGCCGTTTTCATGATGTAAATGTAGACGGGATTTGTGTGCTTGAATGTTTTTTGCTTGCTGGTTGTTTTCCACGCCATATAAAATTTTGGTTAGCATTCGGATCAAAGTTGCCTACATGTACGCTGATTCATTGTCTCGTTCGAGTTTATCGACTGAGGTGAAACCGTAATAGATTTAAGCATACTTAGTGACGAATCTATTGAACTAACAAAAAGATCGTTCATTTTCTGATACTATTCAGACATTGAAATCAACACACTGACGAAAACTCGTCGATATTGAACACGCGTTATCGATGTCTTAAGCAAGACTATTGCATTCTCACAACAAAAATGCGATCGCTGCCGATTAAATTCTTTGTCGGTAGACCATCTGTAGCCTCCAGTCTCAAAATTTGACTGACATGAATACATAGCTAATATGTTGGTTGGAGCAAGATTCCTAGCCCAAACCTAGTGACATGGCTAATAAGTACCAACGTTTCATCAATCTAGAACGTGACACAACCGTAGTGCAGGGCGGTGGTCCAAGTCGATCCTAAGTTCATTTAGTGCAGCACCTACCTAATGATAATAAATCTGGTCTTCCTACATCCATTTTATGCCACTCTAGCTCGGCTTCAAAGACCAAAACAAATCCCCCAGATCCTTGCTGACACTGCAGCTTATTGCACAAGCTACGAAACAGCTAATTTAGTCAACGTCCATGCATTAAGTTTAAATTCATCGATCATAAAAATGGTTTCTTCCTAAAGAGAAATTCGAACTTTTTCACAGGAACCCGAGATTCTGTTGCGCAATCCAGGACCAACTCAAGCGGCCTATTATTTTCCTTTCAAACCTCGACATCTGGTGAAAGAAAGTTTGATACTGATTCTATAGGCGGGCAACCGTAACGAATATATATAGATACCGCATTTGATATTACGCAGTTTTCTTTCAACCTGGATAAGTGCGGTGCACCGCCATCAATGCAACACATTAGTTGAGACCCGAATTATTAGCCTGTTTTCCGTCAAACGAGATTCTAACCTTATGCAACATAAGCGACAGTAGATGAAGAATTGAATCGCTTTTGACAAAAGGGAGCTATGACGACTGCTTCGCGCACTGCATGGTCAGCATCTTTAGCTGTTATCCACTAGGCAAACGATATGATACGTATATGTGCTTACGTTTTCACAGGTCTCAGTGCAGCTCCGGAGCAGCACCACTATGCTCTGCAAGTTCCTGTAGATCTGTTTACCATGCTGAATAAAGGAAAAATTTTGACAAAGCTCAGTTATGAAGATACTTATTTGCAAAAGGAAGCATCGAAAGCTCTGCACACTACTAATACCCTCCGTGAAATTTTTCAGTGACAACGCTTCCCGGACGTGACCAGAGAAATGTCAGTTCTTATTGCAGTCTGCGAAGTATTTTGTTATTCGTCTTTGATGCTGACGGCTTCAAACAGGATCGGCAGAACAATGGAGCTATCAAACTGATGTCTAAACATACTTATGTCTCGAAACTACGATTTTTGACCGAAATAATCTGTTTTTATTCAGCATTTGTTCGCTCTATGAATGATATTTGCGATCCATTGAATTTTCTACTACAGAAGCATGGCTCACGAAACTGGACTATAGAGTGTGACGCGGCTTTTGGTAAACTCAAATCTATAATTAGCTCGGAATTGTAATTAGCACACTAAGACCTATCCATGCCTATCATCGTAGCAGCAAACACTTAAGCATATGACCTGGGTGCTGTTATTTCACATCAGTTTCCAGAAGCATCACAAAAAGACGTTGCGCAAGTTTTCCGTAAACTTCCCCTTGTGGAAAAGAAGTGCATTCAGATAGAGTGTTCGCCTCTTGCTTTTGTGTTTGCAGTTCATCGTTTCTTCATGTTTCCGTACGGTACGAGATCCATGTTCCACACAGATCACAAGCCTCTGCTATCAAAATTCGGTTCAAAGTCTAGCATTACAGATTATTTTTACTACACGATTCGGTAAAGCGGACGATTTGCCATGAAGAAATAATGGTGACGTGGAGGCTGTCAGTGGAAGACCATGAGTAATCTCGTTGAACAAACGCATATGGCGCTCCACTACATCGTGATGATGACGATTAAATATGTCACTAACGGTTGGCCGTCGAAGACGTCTGATGGTGATATTAAGGAACTGTATCAGTGACGGGATACACTATGCACCGTGAAAGATTGCTTCATGTTTGTGACAGAGTGGTCATGTCAGATTCCCTTCCTGCGAAGCTGCTCAGGCAGTCCCATTTTGGTCATTCAGCGGTTGAACGAATGAATTCAGTATACAGGAGTTATGCAAACTGGCCTTTAATAGATCAACATATCACGGCGGTGCTTGAAAAAGTCATTCAGTGTAAGCAAGCGGCAAAGTTTGATGAACATTTGCCGGTTTCATTGCCGGAATCTGATCAGCCTACATCCAGAATACACGTCGATTTCTCTGGTCAAATAATTGTACTCATTTATTTAATTCTGGTCGACGGCTTCTTAAATGACCATAAATCAACATTGTATTACTGCTCACGATAGCTGAGACAATGCAGCTACTCAGAGACGTTTTCTTTCGATACAGCACTCCTGATTAGATGGTATCTGACAATAGGTCACAAAAATAATACTAAGCAATACTAACTAGTACATTGTTAAAGAACGAAGTATGAAAACATGATAATAAATAAAATATAATGATAACAGCATGATAAAAATCATCGTGTCAACATCGGAGCGAAACAATTGTTAGCACTGTTATATCGAATGCTCATAGCTCACTTTTATCTGGTGCTCAAAGCAACGACAATTTCCAGTTACAAACATCCAAATTAATGATGAAATATAATATATTCCTCATGAATAATCAGACACATGTTAACATTTCATGGAGAACAATGAAAAGCTATTCACCAAGCGCGTAAGAAATATTGAACGAGTATTTGTAAAGTAATCAATGTGAAATATCTTCGTGAACGGCTATAAACGTCGTACAGACTAGAGGCGATAACAGCAAAACATGTCATGTTGATGTGCATAAACGAAGGATAACTACGGATGACTGACATGTGCACATCATTCAACGGCGAATTATGTCTCTGAAAATTTGCTGGAATGAATATTCTTACACAAGAAAAAAAGAGACAAGAAGCTTATACATCCAGTTTGTTGACTGAATAACAAAAGAAATTTTCCATTCTACAGTATCTAATAACTCCTTTTCAAGCATTGATTTCAGGATGTCGGAACAACCGATTTTCTATTTAAAAATCATTTGAACGTTACGATCATCAGTACCGCGAATATTTTGCAAAACGTTTTAACAGTTACAGTATCAGTATATGTTAGGATATTTGACAATGTACGATGAAAGTTATTCATTTTGAAAGACAGGTTATGAATAATTTCGTGTTTATACTGTGTGTATTGGGCAGTCATGGAAGAACTAAACTCATAATCATCATACTCTACTGAATAGCTTGAAAAAAACAAGTAAGGTCGAATTAGTCAACAAAAGGAACATCAAACGCAGGAAGAGTTCGCAACGGTTGTTCGCAACTTCAAAGCTATTGAATCAACATATTCATGTCACACTGTTCGATATTGATAAAAAATCTTTCCGCAAACAATTTGACTGTTTCCACTTGTAGATGTCATTTTGCCTGATTCGTGTAACATTTAGTAAATATGAGCACTACACCAGTAAACATATCATCACTAGAGTTTATAAGCTAATGCACAAATTACGTTTGAAAAATTATTAAAACTTAGGTCACTACTGTTTTGGAATGCCATACAGCAAAAGATTGGTTAAATACTTTAACAGGCACAGAAATCTGTCGTGCGGTTACAAATATGAAATATTTGAAATTATCTGGTGATTTATTTTATTACTACGAGCGATTTGACTATATGAACAATGTCGAAATAATTATCTATTCACTTCCTACATTTTTTTGTTAGGTTATTTCAATGGTCTTGGAGGTCGTTGTTTCGAATAAAAAGAATATCGTCAAATGAGCATTTGTTTTTGTACTAATGTTAAGATTTTCGGCAGTATATCGTAAATTATTGTTTCAAATAACTGGATATTGATCAATCCGGTCCAACTTTAACATGAAGACCCTACATCAAGCGTACTAATATCGTCTATCTCCACTTTTCTAATTCGTCACTTTGATTGTATTGTCATTTGATTGCAAAGCATCTATCAAACAGCCATAAACGTTTGTAGTATACAACTAATCAATCATAAGACCTTTGAAGAATTCAATTTTTAGTATATTTAACGCCATAGGAAAATTGAATGAAATAAACATTGAAGTAATTGATAACTGTTTGATTGGTCGATTTTCAAACAACAAATGTAAAGAGCGCCGATTCTGGAAATCGGAAATAAATAAAGCACACCTAAAATTCATTTTGAAAATTTCAGTCAGTTAAATGGTTGGACGTTCTTGATTGATGCTTCTAGTTTCAAACAGTTGATTTCATTGTTTAGCTCTAAATAAAATTTATTTCCAATACATTTCACCAGTATAGAGATTTAGTCAATAATCGCACTCATCTAATTGCACACCATTAATTTGAAATACTTGCATTATATTGCACTTCAGTGTCATAATGTTTATCATATTTTAGTGGGAGATGATGTTTGTTCATTGAATACCTCGAGTTCACTTTTAATCTTCCCCTGATTGTTCAAACAAAAAAACGAACGACGAACTGATATTACCCTATAAAGGAGTCTAATCGAACAATAAGAAGGTGCAGTATCCCATGACGTTTCTTTCAACTGAAAACATTGCTTCTTACAAAAGGTTATGAAACGATTACTGGAAATGATAATTATTATCAAAATAATATCAGTCGACGAATTTTCGCAGAGCTGTTATTTGAAAAACCACTTGTATCATTGCATTTTGCGAGATATTTGTATGTATATTTTTTTTCGGCATCATTTCATACTGTTTTGTTTACCTCGTGTTTATTATCTGCCCACATATTGTCATAATTAAAAAGGAGAGTATCAAAATAATTATTTATCCGGTAGTGACATAACTTGACATATCAACTGTCAAGGAAAATCTCTTAGGTTGCAATGTTTTTGTTTGCTAGAGACGAAATTCCGGATGAATAAATCAGAAAGTATGCATTGACACCTGTCATTTAAACGTAAAGATGTCACAACGGTTTTATTCTGACTTTATAAATTTTCATATCATATTTTCTTCAATAAGTTACTTGTCACTCGTGTAAATTTATATGTCACTTCAAGAAAATGTAGTTTGATCATAGAATGAAAATCGTTTTTCTGGTAATCTAAACTTTCGCAATAATCTGTTGAGTTTGATTTAATGCAGGTCACAATCATTGTATCAAGTGCCAACATATGTTTTTCAAGTTCATATATTTGCGAGATCCATTTATCTGCGTGTTGGGATAGCTCAGTAATTAGCTTGTCTAAACAATCGTCACTAAGTAGCGTCTGACGGTTTATAAATCAGAAGGCTAATTCGAAGTATGAATACGTTTATATTTTGGACACACCACATAGCGAAGTTGAAAAGCAGCGGGAGAATGAACGAAGGGAGCGAACGAATAGGTGAAGATCATTGGAGAAGGCTAATAGTCACCTCAAAGATATAAAGCATGACTAAGAATATATAGTCAGACAAATATAAGACAGACATGCAACAAACAAAATAGGCACACATGAACAAAGTGACCAATGATTGACAAGGTCAAATGACACTTCATGTGAGCTCATAAAAACCAGTCAATAACAAAAACGAATGGTACCTACAAATTATTGCTACGCGAATGGCTTGGTTAAATAGATTAATCGGAAGAGCCTAACCAAGTTAGATGTAAGCCAACTGGAATATATATGTGAAGGCACTACAAATTCATCATGATGCATCGTGCAATGTGCACTTGACTTCAGCTAGAAAGCCTTTCAAACGAAACCCGTTTACGCGTATAAACCCTCTAATCGCAAGTTTTGCCAACCATCATTCTTCAACCTTCTCAGATAATAAACCATAGATATCCACTTGTGAGATACCTTATCCTGATTCTCAATTTACTATGTTTTTTATTGTGCCACTTTACCTTTGACCTGTAAGATTAAAAGTGAGCGGTGCTTATATAGCGCACGTAGATAATTACCTCACTGTACGTCTTGTTCAACTGCAGTACTGTCGATCATTTCTTCCTCCACTGAAATACAGCTGGTTTTATCACACCGTATGATGTTTCTTATGTCTTCAGATCGACGGACATGAAGTGTTTGCGCGGACAACATGCAAAATATACTTGTATGTTTAAGACGACGAGTTTGTTTGTTCGCGACCATCGACATAATGAAATCAGGTGAACAGATGAAGTCCGAATGCTGAACTGCATTTGCTTATATGGAACATTCGAATATATTTTGTGGTGTTTATGAATACTCTTTTGAGGACTGTTTCAGTTTTATTAGTACTGCAATGACCATTTGGTGCCGAAACTTGGTAAGATCTTTTTTACTTTGTTATCTGGACACATGAAGAGGACTTGCTGATATTTTCATTGTTTAACTCACAAACGTAACTACGCAGATCGAGAAATCCTCCACGTATTCAGAAGAACATAAGGTCTCATAAATATCTCTGTAGAGAAATAAGTAATCGTGATAATCAAAACTCGAAATAACTTTTCTTTGCAAAAATAAAATTCCTTTCATACGCAACTAGATGCAGGAGACACGTAATCACATATTTGCATTCAATATAATATGTGTTCGGTTTAACAATAAGTAAGCAAATAATAGACTAACTTGTTTCCTTTAATGGTATTGAATCTCCAAACCTTTTATTTTGTGCAAAAAATGTATCCTTGTTTCACAAATAACTTGTTGTGACCAGGTACGAAGTAAACATGGTCAAAATGCTGTATCCATAAAACAAGCCAAGACTGGACGAAACACAAACAAGCTTGTATTGTTTTCGATTTGCATTGGTAGCAACGCACACTCTGTGTGAACTATTTGTTTCTCACTGAAACCGATTCTTCAATGCATAATAATCCTACAGGACTGTTCTAATTCACGAGGTTATCATATTGATCAATGTAAGATTAGGTTTCCGTAGAAATGTTTACACTGACATGTTCATGATTACATTTGAACTCAAGTCCCCAACCTAATACTGACAATTTATTGTGCATTAGCTAGTTTCATCAGAAAATTTATGGAATTCTTGTGGGGTCTTTTGCTCAATGAAGTCGCACCTTGGTCAACCTAAGAGTGTACATGACAGAAGACAACGAATGATGACTGAATGAATTTGGAGATAATTACTATTGTTTACCAGCTCACGTTCGCGACGGGATGTTCGAAATTCCACTGCAATCATGTACTTGCAACTTGTCACTAAATGAAGTCAGTTACTGGTGTTTGATACATAGCTGCGTATTTGTACATCTTGATTTGTATACAAACCTCTTTACTTTACCTGATTATTTGATTTCACATTTTACGTCTTTGGTGTTGTTTGGATCATTTTCGCCAACCTGACTTGTATAATTATCATTCACAGGCCCGCAGAGACTAAACTTTCACAGACTCATTCAAGACACAAGAGAATAATGAAAAATAATAAAATAATATGAAAATAATAGAATTTATGCAGCAGGCTTGGTTTGTTGCGATTCAAATGACTGTAAATGTGATCAGCGAATGATCAAAATATGCAAAGTAGTGGTTGGATTATATAATCATCGATCACTCGAAAGCCTGATCTGTTAATCACAATTGTGAAGTTACTAATAATATATATGCAAACCTTGCCTAGGCTACGCGAGCCACATGAGCGAAATTAAATTTTTCAATGTGAATGTGCTCCAACGTTTGTTCTTTGAGTAATCCAGTTATACAGTCTAGAAGATAAATCCTAACTATATTATGTAAAGTGTCTGAATTGGCTAAGAAGATCTCATGATACATAGGTAAAGCTGCCAGCTTACAGTGTATGTAACTAGTTTCTCCATCAGCGTAATTTTGAAAATCTAATCGGTTAATTGATGAGATAGATTGAAACGAAGATCTGACAAATTTTTAGAATAAAAACAAACATATGACAGTTTACGATGTCGTTTAAAATATTATTGATAAACAATGAAGAACTCTGTAACAATAATCGAAATATATTATGATAAACACGGAAGTGATGATCATAGAGTTTTGTTAGAAGGAGAGGCCATAGTTTTCATTATGCACTAACAGTATTGTATAACATCAAAGTCTAAGTGAAATTCAGACATAAGGATACCGCATTACGGTTAGCGAAGACTTGTAGATCTTTATTGATAAACAACAACAGCTCGATCATCAACGAAAGTTCTTTCAGTTATCTTTGTGCTCTTCTTACAGCAGTGGAAGCAATAATTCATATGAAGTCGTGAAATCATTAACAGTATCATAAACTCGAAAGAAGATACGAAAGACATATAAAATAAAGAAAATTCTCCCGACTTGTTGTGTTTCAACAGATAATTTGTAGTGAGTGCAATTACCTATCATTGTTAAAACGAAAATATTTAGTATAA
>CALYCR020002907.1:0-76841 GCA_944470395.2 Schistosoma turkestanicum
GTCTTGCAGGCAATGGATCATATTTTCGAGTTACACATTTTTATATTGGTAATGAAATGAGAGTCTGAACGATTATGTGAACTAGTGGTATGTTGGACTATATGATAATGACACACGGATGAAATGAACGCTGAATCACACAAAATAAATAACCGTATATTAAGAGAACCAGGAATTGAAATCATTCTTTATAGACACACTGTAATCGATAATCATATTCATGCAATTCCACTGCCTAAATCTGTTTACTGTCGATTATCATTCCCGACCGAAGCTGCTACCTTGACGTGGTGGTCGGGCTTGCCTATCGTGATGACCTAACCGAGCTATACTGACTGGAACACATGTTCCTGCAGGTCCTACCGTGCCAGGCAGGTCGATTGGAGAACGATGAGACTAAAAGCAGCTACCCAAGGTCTGAGGGCGAAGTCGTACTGCTGACTGCAGAGGGGTGTGACAGCAGTAAGGTGTTTCGCTCAGACAACCAGCATCTGCAGCGATGCTGCCTTCTCACAAGGAAGGAAGTGTTAGAAAAGGTCGGCCCTAAAAATGTCACACCTCCCCTACCTCACGGATTTCCGTCTCCTTGGGTAAGGGTGCTCACTAAGGGCCTTTAAGAACGGAGCTTATCCTCAAAAAACCATTGGATAAAAAGGCCGTGCGTGACCGGCCTCAAGCAGTTGTCCCTTGGACTCTGCGGTCACGCACCAACACGAATCTATCTTCCTTTTCAGGTTCGTCAAGAAACAACCTTCCACGGTGTGGGCAGCCGCGAAGTGATGACCGCCCTCATACCCGCAACAGCACACGAGACAAAATTGTTCAAAATCAAATCCTTCCTACATTCCCCAATACCTCTCTTATCTCCACAACTAACTCTTCTCACATTCATTTATTACAGTGCACAGCTAATGCAAACGATGCGAGTTTGCGAAACGTCGATCCTGGTCTCCTTAAACCCCGTTCCAAACTACATGTTGGAGCATTCAATGTACGGACATTGTGTCAAATAGGGCAACAGGCATCATTAGCTAGGACTTTAGAATCTCGTTCCATCGATGTGTGCTGCGTCTCGGAAACGCGCATACAGGATCCGAGTAGCGTCACACATTTGACCTCACCATGTCAAGATAAAGTAGCAGCTCGATTTACCCTTCGTGTATCCGGTAGCCCTGATGCTGCTTCTAGGGGCCTCGCCGGTGTAGGTATAGCATTGAGTCGTAAAGCAGAACAATCTCTCCTTGACTGGATCCCTGTAGATAGTCGCTTGTGCGCCGTCCGGCTCAACGGGACAGTGAGGACTCGGAAAGATAGGGACACTCGCCGTTGCCTCTTCGTCATATCAGCCTACGCCCCCACTGACTGCAGCCCAGATGATGTAAAAGATGAGTTTTACAGAAAGCTTTCGGACCTCCTCCAAAAAGTTAAGCGCTCTGATATAGTTATAATGGCTGGTGACTTCAATGCACAAGTAGGTAGACTAAGTGAAAATGAAAGACACCTAGGTGGATGTTACGGTCTCGCGGCTCAAAGAACAGACAATGGCGACCGTCTGTTGCAACTGTGCTCAGATAACCAACTATTTCTAGCAAACACTAATTTTAAGCATAAGGAAAAACATCTTTTGACCTGGCGACCCCCGAAGTCGTCTCAACGTTGGACACAACTAGATCATATCGTCATCAGCCACCGATGAAGGGGTTCGATAGAGGACTGTCGCTCGTTCTGGGGCACATGTTTAGATTCAGATCATGCCCTAGTGCGAGCACGTATTTGTTTGAGGCTAGCTGGACGTAGGAAAGACACCGTAAGGAAGCCTTTTAGGGCTTCACTTGATGATAATCAAGCTAAGAAAATATTTCAGGAGGAACTAGAAGAACAGTTAGGCGGCCATGCAAGTGATTCCCATCCTGAAGCAGTGACAGTGATATTCATCTCTCTATACACACTAAGTGTCTTGCAGGCAATGGATCATATTTTCGAGTTACACATTTTTATATTGGTAATGAAATGAGAGTCTGAACGATTATGTGAACTAGTGGTATGTTGGACTATATGATAATGACACACGGATGAAATGAACGCTGAATCACACAAAATAAATAACCGTATATTAAGAGAACCAGGAATTGAAATCATTCTTTATAGACACACTGTAATCGATAATCATATTCATGCAATTCCACTGCCTAAATCTGTTTACTGTCGATTATCATTCCCGACCGAAGCTGCTACCTTGACGTGGTGGTCGGGCTTGCCTATCGTGATGACCTAACCGAGCTATACTGACTGGAACACATGTTCCTGCAGGTCCTACCATGCCAGGCAGGTCGATTGGAGAACGATGAGACTAAAAGCAGCTACCCAAAGTCTGAGGGCGAAGTCGTACTGCTGACTGCAGAGGGGTGTGACAGCAGTAAGGTGTTTCGCTCGGACAACCAGCATCTGCAGCGATGCTGCCTTCTCACAAGGAAGGAAGTGTTAGAAAAGGTCGGCCCTAAAAATGTCACACCTCCCCTACCTCACGGATTTCCGTCTCCTTGGGTAAGGGTGCTCACTAAGGGCCTTTAAGAACGGAGCTTATCCTCAAAAAACCATTGGATAAAAAGGCCGTGCGTGACCGGCCTCAAGCAGTTGTCCCTTGGACTCTGCGGTCACGCACCAACACGAATCTATCTTCCTTTTCAGGTTCGTCAATAAACAACCTTCCACGGTGTGGACAGCCGCGAAGTGATGACCGCCCTCATACCCGCAACAGCACACGAGACAAAATTGTTCAAAATCAAATCCTTCCTACATTCCCCAATACCTCTCTTATCTCCACAACTAACTCTTCTCACATTCATTTATTACAGTGCACAGCTAATGCAAACGATGCGAGTTTGCGAAACGTCGATCCTGGTCTCCTTAAACCCCGTTCCAAACTACATGTTGGAGCATTCAATGTACGGACATTGTGTCAAATAGGGCAACAGGCATCATTAGCTAGGACTTTAGAATCTCGTTCCATCGATGTGTGCTGCGTCTCGGAAACGCGCATACAGGATCCGAGTAGCGTCACACATTTGACCTCACCATGTCAAGATAAAGTAGCAGCTCGATTTACCCTTCGTGTATCCGGTAGCCCTGATGCTGCTTCTAGGGGCCTCGCCGGTGTAGGTATAGCATTGAGTCGTAAAGCAGAACAATCTCTCCTTGACTGGATCCCTGTAGATAGTCGCTTGTGCGCCGTCCGGCTCAACGGGACAGTGAGGACTCGGAAAGATAGGGACACTCGCCGTTGCCTCTTCGTCATATCAGCCTACGCCCCCACTGACTGCAGCCCAGATGATGTAAAAGATGAGTTTTACAGAAAGCTTTCGGACCTCCTCCAAAAAGTTAAGCGCTCTGATATAGTTATAATGGCTGGTGACTTCAATGCACAAGTAGGTAGACTAAGTGAAAATGAAAGACACCTAGGTGGATGTTACGGTCTCGCGGCTCAAAGAACAGACAATGGCGACCGTCTGTTGCAACTGTGCTCAGATAACCAACTGTTTCTAGCAAACACTAATTTTAAGCATAAGGAAAAACATCTTTTGACCTGGCGACCCCCGAAGTCGTCTCAACGTTGGACACAACTAGATCATATCGTCATCAGCCACCGATGAAGGGGTTCGATAGAGGACTGTCGCTCGTTCTGGGGCACATGTTTAGATTCAGATCATGCCCTAGTGCGAGCACGTATTTGTTTGAGGCTAGCTGGACGTAGGAAAGACACCGTAAGGAAGCCTTTTAGGGCTTCACTTGATGATAATCAAGCTAAGAAAATATTTCAGGAGGAACTAGAAGAACAGTTAGGCGGCCATGCAAGTGATTCCCATCCTGAAGCAGTGACAGTGATATTCATCTCTCTATACACACTAAGTGTCTTGCAGGCAATGGATCATATTTTCGAGTTACACATTTTTATATTGGTAATGAAATGAGAGTCTGAACGATTATGTGAACTAGTGGTATGTTGGACTATATGATAATGACACACGGATGAAATGAACGCTGAATCACACAAAATAAATAACCGTATATTAAGAGAACCAGGAATTGAAATCATTCTTTATAGACACACTGTAATCGATAATCATATTCATGCAATTCCACTGCCTAAATCTGTTTACTGTCGATTATCATTCCCGACCGAAGCTGCTACCTTGACGTGGTGGTCGGGCTTGCCTATCGTGATGACCTAACCGAGCTATACTGACTGGAACACATGTTCCTGCAGGTCCTACCATGCCAGGCAGGTCGATTGGAGAACGATGAGACTAAAAGCAGCTACCCAAGGTCTGAGGGCGAAGTCGTACTGCTGACTGCAGAGGGGTGTGACAGCAGTAAGGTGTTTCGCTCAGACAACCAGCATCTGCAGCGATGCTGCCTTCTCACAAGGAAGGAAGTGTTAGAAAAGGTCGGCCCTAAAAATGTCACACCTCCCCTACCTCACGGATTTCCGTCTCCTTGGGTAAGGGTGCTCACTAAGGGCCTTTAAGAACGGAGCTTATCCTCAAAAAACCATTGGATAAAAAGGCCGTGCGTGACCGGCCTCAAGCAGTTGTCCCTTGGACTCTGCGGTCACGCACCAACACGAATCTATCTTCCTTTTCAGGTTCGTCAAGAAACAACCTTCCACGGTGTGGGCAGCCGCGAAGTGATGACCGCCCTCATACCCGCAACAGCACACGAGACAAAATTGTTCAAAATCAAATCCTTCCTACATTCCCCAATACCTCTCTTATCTCCACAACTAACTCTTCTCACATTCATTTATTACAGTGCACAGCTAATGCAAACGATGCGAGTTTGCGAAACGTCGATCCTGGTCTCCTTAAACCCCGTTCCAAACTACATGTTGGAGCATTCAATGTACGGACATTGTGTCAAATAGGGCAACAGGCATCATTAGCTAGGACTTTAGAATCTCGTTCCATCGATGTGTGCTGCGTCTCGGAAACGCGCATACAGGATCCGAGTAGCGTCACACATTTGACCTCACCATGTCAAGATAAAGTAGCAGCTCGATTTACCCTTCGTGTATCCGGTAGCCCTGATGCTGCTTCTAGGGGCCTCGCCGGTGTAGGTATAGCATTGAGTCGTAAAGCAGAACAATCTCTCCTTGACTGGATCCCTGTAGATAGTCGCTTGTGCGCCGTCCGGCTCAACGGGACAGTGAGGACTCGGAAAGATAGGGACACTCGCCGTTGCCTCTTCGTCATATCAGCCTACGCCCCCACTGACTGCAGCCCAGATGATGTAAAAGATGAGTTTTACAGAAAGCTTTCGGACCTCCTCCAAAAAGTTAAGCGCTCTGATATAGTTATAATGGCTGGTGACTTCAATGCACAAGTAGGTAGACTAAGTGAAAATGAAAGACACCTAGGTGGATGTTACGGTCTCGCGGCTCAAAGAACAGACAATGGCGACCGTCTGTTGCAACTGTGCTCAGATAACCAACTATTTCTAGCAAACACTAATTTTAAGCATAAGGAAAAACATCTTTTGACCTGGCGACCCCCGAAGTCGTCTCAACGTTGGACACAACTAGATCATATCGTCATCAGCCACCGATGAAGGGGTTCGATAGAGGACTGTCGCTCGTTCTGGGGCACATGTTTAGATTCAGATCATGCCCTAGTGCGAGCACGTATTTGTTTGAGGCTAGCTGGACGTAGGAAAGACACCGTAAGGAAGCCTTTTAGGGCTTCACTTGATGATAATCAAGCTAAGAAAATATTTCAGGAGGAACTAGAAGAACAGTTAGGCGGCCATGCAAGTGATTCCCATCCTGAAGCAGTGACAGTGATATTCATCTCTCTATACACACTAAGTGTCTTGCAGGCAATGGATCATATTTTCGAGTTACACATTTTTATATTGGTAATGAAATGAGAGTCTGAACGATTATGTGAACTAGTGGTATGTTGGACTATATGATAATGACACACGGATGAAATGAACGCTGAATCACACAAAATAAATAACCGTATATTAAGAGAACCAGGAATTGAAATCATTCTTTATAGACACACTGTAATCGATAATCATATTCATGCAATTCCACTGCCTAAATCTGTTTACTGTCGATTATCATTCCCGACCGAAGCTGCTACCTTGACGTGGTGGTCGGGCTTGCCTATCGTGATGACCTAACCGAGCTATACTGACTGGAACACATGTTCCTGCAGGTCCTACCGTGCCAGGCAGGTCGATTGGAGAACGATGAGACTAAAAGCAGCTACCCAAAGTCTGAGGGCGAAGTCGTACTGCTGACTGCAGAGGGGTGTGACAGCAGTAAGGTGTTTCGCTCGGACAACCAGCATCTGCAGCGATGCTGCCTTCTCACAAGGAAGGAAGTGTTAGAAAAGGTCGGCCCTAAAAATGTCACACCTCCCCTACCTCACGGATTTCCGTCTCCTTGGGTAAGGGTGCTCACTAAGGGCCTTTAAGAACGGAGCTTATCCTCAAAAAACCATTGGATAAAAAGGCCGTGCGTGACCGGCCTCAAGCAGTTGTCCCTTGGACTCTGCGGTCACGCACCAACACGAATCTATCTTCCTTTTCAGGTTCGTCAAGAAACAACCTTCCACGGTGTGGGCAGCCGCGAAGTGATGACCGCCCTCATACCCGCAACAGCACACGAGACAAAATTGTTCAAAATCAAATCCTTCCTACATTCCCCAATACCTCTCTTATCTCCACAACTAACTCTTCTCACATTCATTTATTACAGTGCACAGCTAATGCAAACGATGCGAGTTTGCGAAACGTCGATCCTGGTCTCCTTAAACCCCGTTCCAAACTACATGTTGGAGCATTCAATGTACGGACATTGTGTCAAATAGGGCAACAGGCATCATTAGCTAGGACTTTAGAATCTCGTTCCATCGATGTGTGCTGCGTCTCGGAAACGCGCATACAGGATCCGAGTAGCGTCACACATTTGACCTCACCATGTCAAGATAAAGTAGCAGCTCGATTTACCCTTCGTGTATCCGGTAGCCCTGATGCTGCTTCTAGGGGCCTCGCCGGTGTAGGTATAGCATTGAGTCGTAAAGCAGAACAATCTCTCCTTGACTGGATCCCTGTAGATAGTCGCTTGTGCGCCGTCCGGCTCAACGGGACAGTGAGGACTCGGAAAGATAGGGACACTCGCCGTTGCCTCTTCGTCATATCAGCCTACGCCCCCACTGACTGCAGCCCAGATGATGTAAAAGATGAGTTTTACAGAAAGCTTTCGGACCTCCTCCAAAAAGTTAAGCGCTCTGATATAGTTATAATGGCTGGTGACTTCAATGCACAAGTAGGTAGACTAAGTGAAAATGAAAGACACCTAGGTGGATGTTACGGTCTCGCGGCTCAAAGAACAGACAATGGCGACCGTCTGTTGCAACTGTGCTCAGATAACCAACTATTTCTAGCAAACACTAATTTTAAGCATAAGGAAAAACATCTTTTGACCTGGCGACCCCCGAAGTCGTCTCAACGTTGGACACAACTAGATCATATCGTCATCAGCCACCGATGAAGGGGTTCGATAGAGGACTGTCGCTCGTTCTGGGGCACTTGTTTAGATTCAGATCATGCCCTAGTGCGAGCACGTATTTGTTTGAGGCTAGCTGGACGTAGGAAAGACACCGTAAGGAAGCCTTTTAGGGCTTCACTTGATGATAATCGAGCTAAGAAAATATTTCAGGAGGAACTAGAAGAACAGTTAGGCGGCCATGCAAGTGGTATCTTTAGAAATTATCAAAAAACAAAATTTCTTTGAAAACATCAATAATCAGTTTCGAGAAACATAGATTTCAAGTGACATTACTTCCAAAATGAATGAAATATGTTTGAATGTGATTATATATATGGTGAATGCATTTATCATAATTTCAATCTACAGGTTGTTTCCGTTCTATTCGTAAATACTTTTAAGACGAGTTATCATTAAATAATCAACTTATCATGTAGTTTTATATTAAAATCATAGACAATTGACAAAACACACCAATCTATTTTAAATATTATATTGTTCTAACTTATGATGAATAAAATTGTTCTAAAATATTGAACTGGTCTATCTTTCTACAAATGCAACTTAAGTAAATGTTCTTCGGTTGATTATTCATTTGCACTGAAGAAGTGAATGGTATTCATTCACGAAAATTAGACAAAAATGCAAATTTGAAATCATTATGATATCACAGAAAATTAATATAATTAGCAGCTGACTCACGTTTTAAATGTAAATTGAAAATACTGATGACCACTTCATATTTACGAGTCTATTTTGAAAAACTTTGAGTGGACTTGGAAGTCTAATTACACTTTCGCTTGAGTTCAGAATGATCGATGAAATGTATGGATATATGCCGTTGGTAAAGATTGTAGTCCCTGATTGAAATGAATCATTGTTAGACAGCATGATGAGCGACTATTGGTCTAGAAGTTAGGCGTTTGAAGGTCCTGTGACCTAATCCTACTAATTGCAGGAGTCTCGGATGGACACATCTATGTTAGGTCTAAACGGTAGGTCAGTTAATCGACGCTTGAGAAGGTTTACTGACAAAAAATTCTTCATAAATTCAACCTACCATAACAGAATCTTACGATATCGAAAATTTCACAGATCAATACACTATCAAATTAAAGGCTTACATAATGTGGTATACAGATGGAGCAAATTCATATAAACAAGCATATGGAGAAAACTCAATCTTTTGAATGCAACGTTTAACAAAAAAGCTTACTGCTCATCAGTATCTCCAATTATAAATGTAAAGAATTTGGTAAACATGCTGGAGCCTAAATGATAGGTAGTGATGTAGCCTAGTTCATGATCTGAATCCCGAGATTGTACACATTCTTAAGCGTTCCTTGTGTTCATCCTAAACAGTATATCCACATTGTCTCAATCGAATGTATTTGCATAATTTTTTAATGCATTGATCCAAGCCAGTAGTAGTATTAGCGATCGACTACCAGTCAGTTTATAAGTTTACGAACCTGAAGAGGCCGTCCACAGTAGTTTTTTTTCACAGTCTGAGCAATTTATTCTGTCGATGATATTAAATCTTCTTTCTTTAATGATTTTGTTCTTTGATGTACAGATATTGATATGACTGATTCCATTAGTGTGCGTCATACATCGTAAACCGCTTTCTAAAAAGAACGGGATACTTTTCGAAAGAGCATATACATATACAATAAAGTGTCCTACAATTATTGATCATTCGCATGTTATTCAGACCTTTTACACCATTTGAAGATAAAAAACGTACTGCTTCTTTGTATCTATTGGATTTTCTAAGCGGTATCTAACCTTGATCACAGTAAATGACTGACATGAACAACAAGCATGATCTTCAGATGCAACGGCCGCGAAACAAATATCATCCAATGGTGAAAGTCAGTCTGATCAGTAAACTTTCAAATTGATAAACAAGGGGATGTGATGAAAAAACTAATATACACATTTGAAAAAGAAATCGCAGTATTACTGCGAACGCAAAAGGACTGTCAGCTAACATCAAAGTAATACTTTTATCTCCAAAGGTCAAGGGAGTTCTGTGGTTTTGTGTAGAAGATTCCAAAACGCATCAGTAAACATTCAGCAAATGTTTAATTACAAACAAATGCTTCGGCAAAATTAGTCGGATACTGCAATCAGACACCATCAGTAACAACCGGCTGTTACAGAGGACCAAATGCAGTACAGCTAAATAGTCTGAGCGAAATGAGGGGGCGTTTCCCCCTTTTCCATTCTCGTATGTATTCAAGTGTCATTTAATTATTTTTACAAAAATGTAAACTAAATTTCGAACTGTGTCGTCTTTTCCGAGTTTTTGCGTAGTTATATGGTCTACAGATCAGTGGTAAAGTGATCACCCGTCATTCGATACATTGTGATTGACGTGGTTATAAATTTCGGTTACTGTAATAAATGGTGTTACCTGAAGTCATAGGAAACGTTATTTGAGTATTTAAATTTTTAAAACACAAAATAATTTCAGATTTTGATAAACGATTACATTCAGTACAATAAATTTAATCGATTTCCTGAACATAGGTAGACAAATAGATGAACATATAGTTATACCTTTCGATAGATAGATAGACAGATAGATAAGCTAAATGGCTGATGGATTTTAGGGCAGATACATTTTCTAATTGATAAATGGATGATGATATTCAGCATGATATTGAGCACTAGTGATTATTAACTCCTCACAACAGTGCATAATTCACCGATGTCCAACTACTTTCCTGCAGTACAGAACATGTTTTTTTGAGTGTTCACCCGTCAATATATCGGCAGAATTGTAGGAAATAATTGCAGAAATAAGTATTTATGTTCTTACTTAGTCGATATTTTTATTGATCATCATTATGTGTTAAACATTACAAACAATTTTATTAAACATGGCGTTATTGATTTATTCCAATCTAAATATTTTAACCGCGATAATTTGGGCATTCAGTGCAATATCAGAAGATGATTACAACGAGAACTGTAACTTTACAACACCGTGCATGTAAGTAATTATTGTTGAATAAAAATTCACAATCTCAATCAACAGATTTAACACGACCGAATGGAGTAATCCAAGTGTCATATCTAGTTTTGTTTTAATGTGAGTTTTTTACGTAAAAAAAATTGGTTTTATTACTTTTCACACACTTATTGTGGATAATCTTCGGAAGTGACCGATAATTTGTGATTATCGATACAATACACAATCATACAACGACATCAGAAAACAAAGTATGAACTGTTTGCGTTTTTATCAATGACTAATAAATGATTATTATGAAAATTGTTTACTAAGCACTCTTATGGCTGAATCGTTTGATTATCTTTCCAACATCTCCATATAAACATGTCTCTCATCCGAACTGCTGACAATTTTTACATATGGAGAGAATACTTATTGAATCGTAGTATGCCCAATAAACACGTGTATTTATTTCATTGTACATTTTATTTTTACAATACAGACGTGTCGCTCTTTTGTTCGCCGTCATCATAATACTCATCAAGGCATTACATACTGCGGCTGCTAGGAACACAATCATCATGATTACAACCGTACGTTGATTATCATTTTAAATGATGTTCATGATTTTATTCAATTTCCAATAAGGTTTCATAATCATCATTCAAATTGAAACCTCGTCAGCATTCATTTACATAAGCAGTAAAATTAAAACGAGTATCTCAGAAAATAAATGAATCAGAGCGATATAAGAATTATGAATAACTGTGAATTTGAAGATAGACACTTTAACTACAAGTGGAGCGTAGAGATTGAGCGTCCAATGTGGAATTCTGGATAAACAGATAAAAACTTTGTTGGAAATAGTATGAGCACTGCAGTTTGATGATTTTAATTCACAGAATCACTAAACAAATTTGTCCAAATTTCCATTATTTTTGTTTGCTTATGCTTTTATCAATTTTATTCACACGTGCGTCTTCTTCATGCTTAAGTCATCATAAGATGTTCCAAGAAGAAATAGTTTTCAGCTGATAAGATCACGTTGTGCTCTTGCAGTTTAATAAAATGTTCACAAGATATTCGTCACACTAATTTAATGATGTTGCATTCGCATGTGTAGTGAACATATAGATTCATTGGAGAAACATCGCTGAATATCAAAACGGTACATCTGTATGTGTAGCAGATAGCATATAATTCACTGAATGAACATTTAACTTATGATTGAGAACGATTTTTTTCCAGTTATTTCCAAGTGATTTTTCTAATTGTAAACGGCCACAGTGATGCATTTTCTGTTACATTACATATTAATTGTTCGATTTTTAGTTGATTATGATGAGTATCGGTGTAGCATTACTGAATTTATGTGGTGATTGGTATGAACCGATCGTTGCAGCAATCGTGCCATTCGTAATACTGATCTTAGGTGTTCTATTGGGTCAAAGAATGGAAGGTTCAGCAAGAAAATGGAGAATATTATTATTTTCATTTTGCTGTGCATTTGTCTTAGTTGGAATCATTTGCATCATTCTGAGCATCATCTGCATTGTGAGTAGGCGTAAAGTAAGTTGTCCTGAAGTGTTAATTTCTACATATCAAAATTGTTTACTGATTTTATTTACTGGCCAAATTTATGAATGTCAGCTCATAACTTAACATATATATACAAATATATACACATATTAACAAATAAATACAACAATTAGGATTGGCAAGTGATTCAATAATCTCTCAAGTTTATTCAATAATATATATTCATAGCAGTAAGAATATAAGTGAATAAAAACGGTTTTTTTATTGGAAATCAAATACTCACAATAAGATTTAAGTTAAACACTTTCAACCTGTTTATTCTAGAATGCATCTACTCTTTTGTCGGTCATTATTTGTTGCAATAAAATATATAAAGTAAGTCTGATGAACGATTAGATTTCGATACAAATATATATAGATGTATATTTATATAAATATATATATATACGAATGTATATAAATATGTTTAAATATATGTATATATTCATAAACGGTGACAGGTGGAATATTCGGTCACATTCTGAGTGTATTCTCATATGTATGGTTCAGTGCGTGTACCGAAGCAAGTCTTTCAGCAATAACTTAAACTTATCGGACAAGACTTCTGATTTGATATTGTCGAATAAAATGAATGACACCTGATAACTATCGTTTATGAAATATAAATAACAATTGGAATGAACACATGCTTCATTTATCTTTATTCGTGAATACTCAAAATAAATTCATGTTTTATCGTTTCCATTTAATTAAATGTACGAAAGCTTGGCGAGAAATATTTTGCAGTTTCATATGCACACAAAAATATTTTTACATTAGTGATCTGCAACCGTCACGACAAAAGCCACTATTCCTTTAAATGATCGAAGACAGGAAATGATTTTTCTTCTGCTCTGTAGCTTTTCTATCATCAGTTCAATCAATTTCAAATATACTTGTCAGCATATCTTTGCCCAGTGATCTAATAGTTGACGCTTGCGCACAATGACGAAAGTCCTCGATCGAATCGTGCGCATTGCTGAGTAGTCCCATATTAGGACGAAAAGCCGTCCAGTGCTTCCAGGTTTCTAATGGTGGTCTGACGGTGACTATTTAATGATTTCAAATGTGTCAAAACATCAATCTTCAAAGCTCAAGTTTAAAAAAATAAATTGTTTATTTTGTATGCAGATCAACTATTCACGAAGTGATTTGTTATAAAATATTTTTGTGTTTCGTATTCAAGATTTTATTCGGAGTTTTGTCGGCCTTTTGTTGGTGCGGGGCATTGTTTATCGTAAGTTTCTGGTGAAGGAATAAATTTCGAAATATATGTTAAAATTATTCTATATGACGCTCCCATTATTTATCGTCTATTATGGTAACAAACGTCACTGTCTTGTTTATAAATAATTATTTGCGATAGATTTTCGGGTGGAACAACAGTAGTTTCAACACCACACCTGAGGGAAATGTTGATTGGTGAATATTAAGGACTATCTTTGTTCAATCTTTCATGAAGCTGGATGTCGTCTGAGATTATTTGATTATTCAAATATTCCCACTAATCGCTGAATGGTTATTTGTACCATTTTAATAATGCCAACGTGTTAGACATTTATTATTATCTTCGTGTTTGCAAGCAGATATAAACTGTTTTTTGTGATTAACTATTTTGAAACTATAAAGGACTGTTTTTACAATTACAGGTGATTGCGTTGACAACATACTATTTGATGAAATACATTAAACTGGAAGATTACTCTATATTTTATTTGATTTTCATATATTCGTTTGAATATATAATATTTGTGATTATTTCGAAATTACATGTCAATTATTTCTGTCATTGCTGTCGTTAAAGTGTACTTACCAGTTGAAGCAGTTACAAACAATGATTTAATGATTTATTGCTATTCATAAATAACTTTTACATGTGTAAATATTTTCTTGATTGTTTGTGGAGAATATTTCAAACATCACCACAAACTTTTATGTGTATGACATGTGACTTATATTCGAATGACAATAATAATGGAATCTGTTTCCTATTTTCTTCTTCTGTTATTTGATCCAAAATGTCAAAATCCAGACACTTGTTCATTCAACAATCAAAATTAAATTGACACAGGCAATAGTTTCTCAAGACGGTAGGATCTCAGCCTTTATTGTCGATCATTCGATTAGTTCGTATATTTCAAGCAGTTTTTAAATCGAAGTGAGATAATATGACTTCTAAGGCTACTGGTTTAAACTGCTTCGCTGTCGATAGACACTGAATCAAATCACCACAATGCTTTTGTTTTTGATGTATAATTATCTAAGACACAAAAGTCAAAGCAAAGATAACAGGTAAAAGAAATACATACATTTGCATTGAATATTTGTTCATTTCATTTTTCATATGGACCATGCTGTATGAAAATACCGTGTGCATAAAAACTAATTCTTGGTTGCCTGGACTGTAACTTGAGCGGCCTCCGATCATTCTGCAAATCTACATGTCCTTAGCCTGCTTTTCCAGTTCGGTTCAATTGTCAGCCATTCGTCTCATTTCTGTCCCCATTCATCGGCATAAGACGTGTTTGATTTTCCTCTGTTTCTACGGCTTTTATTGTTGCGTGGTTAGGCTTTTTCCTGATTGTGTGCCCTTATTCATCGCCAGTGTATGTTCCTGAATTTTCCTGTGGGCTTTCATTTTCAACAATTACTAGTTCTTTGTAAAATATTTTGATGAATCCTAGCATATTGTTTATTGTTTGAGGGAAATTTTTTACATTTTGTTTGAAACAGTAATGTGATAAATTTGTTGGCATGATTAAAATTCTAAGGCTCAAAATCTTTCAAAGTCAGGGTGAATATTTGAAGAAGTAAAAAAAATGATGTAGGATTGTTGTTAAATTTTATTTATCAATATGCGAAAATGAAAATGATAATTATATGCATGATACCTAGTTAAAATTCGTTACTTTCTGAAAGGTAGTTAACACAATTCTGGTTTGCTTTTGTTATGTTTCTGTCAGTTTGCAATCGCTCGATTGAATATGTATTCAGTTCCTCTTCAAAACCACTTATCATTATATTATTAGTTATAAGCTTTCATTTATACTCTTCAGTTTTGCCTATTCCGAGCAAGGTTACAATTTTAATCCAATAGCTCGCATGATGCTCTACCTGACGACCAAAATTTCGGTGTATAAAGGTGAATTGTAGAGTCAAATCCAGATTCTACGGTCCTTAATAATTTCGGAATTTCATTGCGCAATTCGCCTTAGAAAATTTAACTGAACACATCAACAAAAAATAAACGAAACAAATTGAGGAAATTTAGTCTCTTGCGCTGACACGTAACCTCAATGATTCAACCATATGGAGTCTTGTATAATATCATGAACAAATTTAATCTAAGCACTGCAAACGTATGATGTTAGTTTATTTGCTCACAGATAGGCGTTTACGTGCGTGCACAAAATCTAATAAGCGTGAAGTCATTCCACATTTTCGAGACCAAAATTCGAAAAACCTTAATAAACTTGTCTTAGTTCAGGGGTGATGTTCACTCATTCACCATAACGAAACGAGTATCAGGAGATTTCATTTTGTTACTGGAAGACTATTCAATAATGATTAACAAGTTAGAGCGTGATAACAATTATGAACAATACATTTGTTTAGATGGATCAATATATTGAAAGAGCTATTTAGCATTATATCAGTCCTTTTCTCTAAAAATGACATAATTGATTGTTTCACTATGAAGCACACAAGTTGCATTTGTGACATTCAAGAGAAGGTTGAGAGAAGAATCAAAGAATCAAATGCGAAATGGAACAGTACATAATTTTTAACATATTTTAAATCACAGTGAACATCAATTATATGCCAAAAGTAACCTTTATTAGGTAAAAAGTCAATTGCTTCAAACAATTTCGTTCCCCCAATTACCATCCACTATTTTCTTATCAGTGTTCAGCATCGAATAAAAATTTAAAAAAATTTGAAAATCAGAGATGCGAAAAATCTTATCGATGAAGTTATAGGTGAGTAAGATGAAATTATGTTCCACAATTATGTAACCACGAATAGTTAGTCAGCTGAAACTATAAACGTTATTCGAAAGATTAATTTTTTTTAATGAAAGCGAAACAACAGCTACATTTTTTTAATAAGTTGTCATCAGTGTAGGAACTATCATTGCTATGAATATCGAAGTTATCAAGTATCATGTTAGCTCAACGTGAATAAGAGAATAAGCAAGTTAGGGAACATATGATCAAAACATCATCAACAGCCGCTACCAAAATATCACAAGGATCTTACGCTAACCGATCCCTACCCAGATTAAGCATCAGTTCTATGTTTCATGCCATTTTTCTTAACCTACCATAGATCAATGTTAGTGGATGTGATTCTTATATACATAGGTTATGAGCCACATTCAAATAAATGGAATTTGATTTCTTCAAACATCAAATAATTCAATAAAATTACCTTCATCCTATAATAAGTCTATTATCAACGTGCTTGCGTTTATCTAATACATACCACTATTTTGCACCACCATATACTACGACGTATTCAATACTATAGCTCCTTGTGTATAAGATAGAAGTCTTCCTGTTCAAGATCATTGAAATGTTTACCACTTCCTCGATAGCTTTCACAATTACTGTGGTTTTTATGAACATAACGATCACATCATCATCACTTCAATATTACGAACGAGGCCCATGTTCATAACAGTATTGAGATTGAGGTTTTCTCAGATCAACATTTGTTCGACCTAGACTATTATCAAAAATATCGCCTTGATGGATGTGGACAGAAATCCTTCAATCCTATTCAGCGCCGGATTTATTGTACAGAGTGACCCGGAGGGCAATTTACTCCGAAATTTCACAAACCCGCACATTAGAATTGTTTATCATTTTATTGTCTCTGAAGTGAGTTTAATGGAATTTTCAAGTAGTATATTTCTTTTCTGAATGGAATCGAAACTTAATAACGGAAGACAGCCTTGAGAATTCTGAGATCTGCCTCCCGCTTATTCAGTTAGTCCAACGGAATCTGTCTCCTGCAACTTTTTTCAGACTGGCTTAATTATTAAAGTGATAAAAGTGCTGGGGTTCTCTTTTCAAGGAAGTCACGCCTGACCTGGATCCGACGACTCACATGTTGTAGGATGGTGAACGAAATACTTCTCCATATTGAGCTTTTCTTTTTACCTCATCAACTTCACTATTCTTCGGAAAATGAATATATATAAAAGGACGTTAGACGTTAATAATCTCGATCTTAGCAAACTATGTGACAAGTGAATATGAATATGTAAAGTACTAAAAATAAGTTTTAAAATGTAAATCTGTGAGCAATAATAACATAAGGGTTTTCTGGGTGGTGTCTCAAGTGAAGTTTAGATTTATTTTAACAATATTCTTTGACCTCTTATTAAAGTTATTAGTGTATTCACAAACTAAAAAATAACTGGATGGTTTATATTGCATTGATTCCTTCACATCTCAAGAAGTGAGAAGTGAGTAACTATGAACACCATTACAAATGATGTAATAGTCTTCACGCTTTCCTCTGTCAAAAGTCAGAAACACGGCGGATTAAATACTGCAGGTGAAAAATTGTGTTTGCTGAAGTATGCGCGGTTATAAAAGAATACCAGAACCCTGAGAGGTAAAATTTCCGCTGTTCAAGATAACAATAAAGCAAACAGAATGTTCCCCTACACGAATACGAATAAAAAGGCAGTTCATTGTAAAAATTAGTTTCCATGATAAATCATTCTAAACAGATAGTCATTTCGAAAAGCTGACTTTTATTTCCACGTTTTCAGTGAAAAAAATGTTAATGTCTAACACAATGATTGCAACCATACACTGGTATATTTGTAACATTCAGAGCATTAAATGGAAGCAGGATTCAGAACAATACCCGAAGAAGATCCTTAATTTGGTCGAGTATTTTTTTTTAGTCTTTATTACAAATTTGAACATTTCCCTGTCTTCTTGTACTTATCCTGGGGAGCAATGACTGATTAGACGATAGGCTATTCGAATAAGTTTGGTCCAGGTTCTGAAAATTTGATCAATAGGTATTGATAAACTGTATATCGCTATTTTTGTCATTAACCTAATAGAGCGGTCCCTAGCAGATTGGAAGAGGACTGAAAGTAATCCACAGCCGAATGGATCCAAAAAATGACTCAGCATCAGTTAGGCAAACAATCTGACGAGTAATCCACAAAGAATGTTCATAAGTGTTGGTCATGTCATGCCAAAAGTAAAGGTAAGATGCGATAGATGATCAGGTCATTGAAATCAGATACTCAAAAAATAGCCAGATCAAAGGATATAGACATTCCTCTTGGAATACTGCTAAATAGCTCCAAATTAACAGCAAACCATCCTCAGAATAAACTCAGCGACAAGCTGGTTTCCTTTCATGAAGGCCTCTTTTACATTAGCGGTGAACAACAGTCAGTGTAGACCGCTTAACTTATCCGAGGAGTCTCATCAATGCTGATGTTATGGTGACTGACGGAATCTCGACTTGTAGACAGACGGCTGATTTGGCTTTTGCCGACCTGCGTTACTTAATGTGCAGGCGTGATGTCCACTTGTTGACAAAAGGTCGAGTGTGCTACGCAGCAGTTCGCTCTGTCCTAATATACGGACGCGATGCATGGCCGTTAAGAGTAGACGACATTCGAAGTTTACTGGTCTTCGGTCAAAGGTGCGTTCGAAGCATTGCTCATGTATCCTTGAACGACCGAGTAGGCAATGATATTGTTGGGAAATGAGTCCTGGGTAAGAATGGCGAATCAACAGATGTAGCATCGAAACTTCATCAGTAGAGGTGGTTGGGACATGTGTTATCTATGCACAACCTCCGACTGTCGCGACGAGCCATGCTTTTTGGTGTAGGAGTGGGTTGAAATAAAGTTGGTGGGCGGCCACACTAAAACATGGCGAAAACTCAAGAAGTCACTGAGACGTGGACTGAGTCATGTTGATAGATGTAGGCTAACTGATAGAGCTCCGCGAAACGGAAGCCATCAATGATTAGAGACCTTGAACGACAGGTGCATCCACTTTTTCTGTGCTTTTCATTCTAACCTTCTGAATTCCTCATAATCTCTGTCTTTCTCCTTCTAAATTTATCTCACTGAATAATACTTCCCGAATCATATATTTGCTCCCTACCCTTCTCCATTGCTGCTAATATTTCGACTATCCTTATCACTCTTGGATTTGAACGGACATTTGCGTGCTTATGTACGACGTTTTTCGTTGTATCTGTCAGTCTGTCTGAACAACAGTCAAGTTGCCAAAAAACGCTCTCAAAATGAGCTGAGTAGCCAGAAAGGACCAAAGCTGTCACCTGGACGTGGTGATCAACCTTGCTAATTCTGATGACTAGATCGAATCAAACACACATTCATGTAGATACTACCATGTCAAGCAGATCGATTATTGTACGATTAGAGAAAAAATATGCAAGATCTGCGGTAATTCATACTACTAACTGTAAAAAGGTGTGACGGCAGTAAGGTGATACCCTTGAACAACCAGAATCTACAGCGATGCTACATTCCTACTAGGAAGGAAGGTGCTATAATCAGTCGACATTTAAAATTTCACATGGCACCCAATCTCACGGATTTCCGTCTCCAAAGTTAAATCCTTAAAATAAGAGCGAAGCTTATCGTTCAAAATTTTCTAATAAAAAGGTGACGCTTGACCAGCCTCGAGCAGCTCTCCTGCGTGTTCTATTGTAAGGCTCCTAGGTGCAAAAGGCTAAAATTTATCTACATTCTTGTCCCAGTTTCTCAAGAGACACTCTACTTTGGCATGGGATGATGAGAATGTCATTCATCTTCTCACCCGTACCAGCATTTAGTACAAAATCGTTCCTTCAGACTCTAACATCTCTCCTATATTCTCACATTCCGTGCACATTAGGAAATTAACCACCTTTTATAGGCAACGCCCAGACTACAATGGGATTTTATTTGACAATCGGACCCGTTCGCGAACCTGTTATGACGACTTGAACTGACATACCAAGTATCAAGTTCGACGTTTTCGTTGACTAACGGATGTTTGAATGTCTTATATGGCACAGAATCTTGCGAACCGCAAGATATTCTTATTCGGTAAAATGTTTCATTCGGAAGTTATACCTGAAAATGTTTTTTTTTCTGTAAGAGTTAGATTTTTTAAATATCATCAACACTTCTTAACATTTTGATACTTAGTAAAACTGGTTCCTGAAGCCTTTTATTGGAAAATTTAGGTTTGTCCGTGATTATTTTGATTGACACTTATTTAAAATGTTGTTGAAATTTCGTAATCTCTCATTACTCCCTAGAAGCGCATAAACTTTTAATCGTTATAATCATTGTATATACTGTTGAATTATTGACTTTCAGTAAATGTTAATTGGAAACCGTTTGGCTGAGATACTAATTGAATAGATCTAAAATATACAGTCTGTAGATAAGAAAACGATAAGATTTATTTTTAGATATTGACAGATTATATAATAAGAATATTATTGATTTATTAATCTAAAATAACAAAATGTCCAATGAGGCATTTGAAGTTACAGTTCAGATAAAAATGTTAAAATTGTTATCATTTTTTTCGGAAAACGTTTGTTCACTTACGCAAATATATCACAAAGTACATTCACTACTTATATATGGCTACATTTATTCACATAAAATTAAAAATAATTTTTTCAGAATCTGAACCGAACAATACGATAGTGGCGTGAGTTTCAATTTTTACAAAGGAACGAACCACTGCTGATCGAAAACAAATGCACAATATATCTTATTTTGCATATGAAATAGGTAAATGTTTTCCTCATAATGATATTTCGTTCAGCCATTATTCAGCTCATTGTTTTCTTTTGACTTCCACGTTTGTTATGGATGGGTTTTCCACGTAAGGTTGATGTTTAGTAGTCAATTTTATTTTTCATAAGTAATGAACATCAACCCTATATGATTCAACTTGTAGTACTCATATGAAAATCTGGAACTACACTCGCAAGATTACTTTAGGTGATGTTTTCGGTTATCTATGAAAATATTTATTCTGTGAATTTGCACACATTATAAACTTTTTTGAAACTATCACCAACCACTTTAACTAAACTGAATTTTAACCACTCAAATCTTCTGGGAGTGAAAGTTTGGTCTCTGCTATCACGTTGGTTGAGAAAAGATTGTGTAACTGTGAGGCTCACAAAACCAACAAATATTTGTTGGTCTCTGCTATCACGTTGGTTGAGAAAAGATTGTGTAACTGTGAGGCTCACAAAACCAACAAATATTTGTCAGGGGATATGGTGGATGGATTAGAGTTTAATCACATTAGCAATGTTTATCAGCCCAACGGCTGGAAAAACCCGTAACTTAAGCGAATCGGCCTCAACGGATTCCTAATACTTTAGGTTGATCTAAAATTATTGCATTCACGATTTCAAGGGAATTCACAAATCATCAGTTTTATCTTTCTTAAATTTTGGTGTGTGATGTACAAGTTGATCCTATACTTTCAGTTGAAAATGTATAAAACTATATTCAGAACGAGTCACTGAATCACATTCAAAATTCACATATAATTTCAGCATAGCAATGTAATGTGAGTCTGAATTCCAAGCCGAACTTAAGGATAAAAGGATCAGTTAAGCTAAATCGAAGCATATGTTTGAAGGTCAACTACTGAAGTGTTATTTTGTGATGTCGCTTTGGACAACAAAAACAGTTAGTTCAGTTGGGTTTCAAACAAGGTGCTGTCCGGATTCTCGCAAAATTAAGTAGAAGTATGATAAATGTAATTTGCTCATATTTTTAAAATTGATTGAAGTGATATAAGGGCCAAAAACGTCAGAAATAAAGTTGGTCGTCAGCTTACTCGCCATATTCCTTCTTGTCGTTTGACTGATAGTAACCATTTATGAAGAAACCATATCGTGTTACATAGAAACTCTGATGTGAGTCATTTAAGCTTGTTTAAAAGAGAATTCCATGGAATAAGGGCAAACGTGAAATGCAGACAGTCATGTTGACGTTAAGTGATCGACAGTTAGGTTTATGCAGCTGGACAATTGACATGTGAATAACGTCGAATAATATTATTATCTTCTGCTTTCTTTGTGATTGATACCTCCCTGACCAGTTTCATGTACAGACCTGATTTCTTATTGGTTTGGGTTGAATCATTCTTCAGCTTTAACATGTGAAATTCAGTTGTATCTTTATACACCAACTAAACTCAAAGAGACTCATGCCAGTTACGCATAAATATACTACAGTTGTTTTATTATGTTTATGCATTGATGAGGACTGATCCACTTGATGTTGTCTACCTGAAGTCTTATCTTCCAATAATCTAGAAATACAATGTAGTGAATTACTGTGATCTCCATCGATGGAACTGCAGTCTAATCTGGAAGCCTAAGGTCTGAATTCGATGCACATCGATAAAACAGCTACTCCATATAGACCAAATAATTTTTTGATCGAAAAGAGTGACAGTAACCCTAAAGTTTGAATAAAACAGTTCCTTTGTTAGTCTAATTGTGAAAGTTCAATCAACTAATGTCTGTATGACGTCATTTTAGGTCATATACATATCAACACGTCATATGTATTTGATATTGATGTTTTAAATAGCTAACGCGTAGACTTGATTTTAATCCTGCCAATAACAAGTCACTGATTTCATTAGTTATTTGATCATTCACATAATCTGAGGAAAAATCATGTCCGTTGATAAAAAAGATCTCTACTAAAAAAGATCTTGATATCATGCATTTATCTTACGTAATAAGAACTATTAATTTCACACTTTAAAATCTAAAATGAATAATTTTCAATATGTTTAAAAGCCAGGTTTTTATTGTGGAGTACATTATTTTACAAATCGCAATGTAGAGAGAGAGACATATATACTAATCTACACATATATACGAAGACGTCAGCATCTGAAAAGAAGCATTCTATTCAATGCACAGCCTAGCTTGCGACTGTAAGATTTGGACTTCGCAGATGACCTGGCTCTTCTGACACACACACGAAATCAAATGCGATAGAAGACGACCACAGAGGCATAAGCGTCTGCTGCAATCGGTCTCATCATACATAAATGGAAAAACAAGATTCTATGATACAACACAACATGCGTGACTAAGATGCCTCGGTGGACTTAGAGACATTTACGTATGTTGACAGCATCTCAACCAAAACCGAAATCAGGAGTTTCAATACAAACGTCAAGACAGTTTTACTGTAAGGGCCGGGAACTTGGATAACCACCAAAGCCGTCATCCAGAAGATATAAGTATTTATGAACAGTCGTCTTCGCAAAATACTTCGGATTCGTCAGTCAAACACAATCAGTAACAAACCTCTTCACGAAAGAACAGACGAGAATCCAGTGAATGAGGAAATTAAGAAGAAGAAATATTATTGGATGGGACACACACTGCGAAAAGCAACAAGACAAGACCTCACATGGAATTATCAAGGTAAAAAGAAAAGAGGAAGGTCAAGGAACATATTAAGCCGAGAAATATAGAAAGACATGAATGGATTACCGAAAACTGGAAAGAAATACAAAGGGATGCGCAGGACAGAGTTGGCTGCAGAAAACTGTTGAGCGTAAGTAAGGCGTTATTGGTTAGGCAGGTATAATATATCTATATATATATATATATACACATATACATTAAAAGTTATTCGTTCGTCAGCGACTTAAGATCAACATTGCCTCACACCAACAAATAGCTGACAGAACTGCAAATGCAATCTATAATACAAAGGAAGAAAATATTTCAACAAAATTCATTTTATGAAATTTAATATGCTCTCTAAAAACATCACTTATTCACAGATATACTAAATTCTATCTTTATTCGTGAATGAACCAAAGCAGAACGACAGCACTAGATCAGATTGAACATGATCAATTTTCTCAGTTCAGTAAAAGACATGTGCGCATGTTTGTATACCATTATTCTATACATATTATTGTGATCACAAAAAATGCAAGATAATTAAAGTGGCATTTCCGTGAAATCTACGACACCTGGAGGAATGAGAGAAAAATTATTTTGAGGTAATACCAGGTTACAGATAAATGAAGCATGTGATATTTCTAATTGATATAAATTTATGATGGTGGTTGACTTAGTAAAGAAAATTTGTAGCTCGTTTGGAGGATATTGAGGCTGTTTCTTTGTCCCTGGTGGATGTTTTGATTGTATGACGATTATTGTTCTTTTTCTGAACACATTTAGATAAAAGTGAAGCATTTGTATTATACAATGTTTGGCCTGTAGCTCGTTCTGAATACCTCAATCTTGGTTGTTAGCTTAGAATATTAAATCTGTCGTTAATTGCACTTTTGTTTATATTATATCCTCCTTTGGATTTGCTCATTGATTCAAAGTCACCTAAGATTTTCTGACTGGTTGACTAATTGGGTCGATGTCTCTTTCAAGCTTCTTCAAATTCCACATTATGCCAATCAAATGATTGTTCATAATTTTCCGTGTGCGTTGATTCGTTTGACTGCTAACTGATGTTAACGTGCACGAAATTGAAGAGGCCGTCACGTTGTCTGGTTTTGTGTTTTTCGCAGCCTAAGCAATTCATTTTGCAGATGATATTTGTTTTTTTTTTTAAAATCATTTCGTTTCTCGCTTTATGCAAGAGTGATTGTAGTTATTATATTGTTTTGTGAGCCACACCTATTCAAATTTCTTTCAGGACTCATGCTTGGTGTCTTTTATGTATGGTGGAATGATCCGTTTATTGGTTACTGTACATGAATTTACTTCTGCTTACGAATTATTTTGATGTTTGTTGTTGAAGTTGTATGGACAGCCATAGGATGTTTTCCCTCGTGTTTTAGTGCTTCATATGTACTACAGTGTGATAACACTCTTTTGACCAACGTTTGTACGCAGTACATTTTGTGTGTTTCTCGGTTGTTGCTATCATACTTAAAGTATACGCCTGTGTGGGTTGACTTTCGAAATACTTGAGTTTCCAGTTCTCCTGTGTTAATTCTCCTGAATTATACGTCCAGGAATGATAGACTGTTGTTTGATTCCTTCTCCATCGTGAATTTGATGCCTCTGAAGACGCAGTTGGTCTGGTTGATGATGTTCTCATGCTCGTTCCTTTTGTTTATAACCAATGTGTCGTCTACATAGTCAACCCACATTTTCGGCTTGGTAACTAGTAAAATCGACGCTTCTGGTCTCCGCATTGCAGCTTTCATAGTTGTTATCTTATGGCTGTTTCTTTATACATAAATTTAAAAATATGAATCAAAACTTAATCGTTCATCCATCACGTACAATGAACAATCTTTTGTACCATTTATTGTCCAACGGAACAGGAAATACAGTCTGGAATAAACAAGAAGAAAAAATTTTTATCTTAAATCATTATGTGATGATTTCATTCTAATTACTGAAATTTTATTCATTCACAAATACGCTTAACGCCAAGAATGTGTTAACTGTCCAGTGTGTTAGGTTCAATTTCTTAATTAAGTTCAATTCATTTGATTTTCACAATGTGCATACTATTCAACCTAAAGTTTTGTTGTAGCTGACAATTGGTTCAAATGCATTCATTGGACATAACTTATCCTATGTTTGCCGCACCCACGATTAGTTATTTGAATTAATAGATAAAATTATGGCGGGAACAGAGAAAATTGAACATAATCATCGGTCTTTGTTCAATAAAAAGTATTGTCTCGTGTCTATAATTTCTCATATCATATATCTTCAAATATATTTGTTTGCAAAAAATACTTAAAAATGGTTCGTTAAGATGACTAAACTACTTTAGGACTACTTACATCACACTTCTTCTGGTTCCAGAAGATTATACCTAAAACGCTGCTGATGATTCCGATGGTGACTGCTGTGCAGCAAACTAAAAATAATAGTATCCTCCATTTTGCTGCTGAACTTTTCATTCTTTCACCCGATTGAAAAGCCACAATCATTATTGTGAATGGCACAATTATTGCAATGACCTGCTCATACCATTCACCACATGTAGTCATTAATGTAACACCAATTATCATTATTATCAACTGAAAAGTAAAGAAGAAATTTTGTAGATGCATTATACAAGCCGTTGGCAACAAGCGACAATACTAAACCATCACACTATGATTGTATTTATGATAAATGTTTCTTCGAAAAATCTGCATATTCCATGCACATAAGAATTTATCATCACAAGATTCAGGTAACAAATATCTCACGTGAAACATACTAAACTGAAACATTTATCCCTCAATTCTGTGAAGCACCGATTCATATTCTATTCTCACTTATGCAAAAATAATAATACTGTATATTAAAACAAATCCTGATGATGAACTTATCATTTTTAAATCTTTGAAAATTCAATGAAAATATGTAAAAAAGCTAAAGAAATCATAATGAACTAGTGCTTCACTTACGCTCAGAATCATGGTGATGTTATTCAATTTGGATGCTGTGCGCAGTGTTTTGTTGAGTATTATGATGAGTGCCAATATCAGCCCGGTGCCTCTGAAATGAAAAAATAAATCGTACAGAAAAATAAATTGAAATGATTATTAAACATATTGCGAGTCATACGACTTTCTACTAAATATATATGAAGCAAAAATTCAGCGATGAAGATAAGCAATAATTTTCTGTAGAATGTTCGAAAGACATTGGAAGAATACAATCACGAGAATAATCCATAAACAATTGTCATAATTTTCAAAATATCATCACTTATAAAATGCAAACATTTTCACTTAAGTTGCCTTCTTTGTGATTTCGTTTTAGGATTATGCACTTAACAACACTGAACACGATTGATTGATCAGTTCTTGAAATGATCGAAAATCCTGTATAAATATGTTAACTGATTATGTACAGATTAACAAAATCAATTTTTTCAACTTCCGTAACTTACATGAGAATTAGACCAGATGTGCCACGTGGCCTTTTCCATTCAATTAAGTTCAGTCTTTTGTAAAAATTGAGGGATTTTTTATCAATATCAGTTACTTACATGCAACAAATGTTTTCGAGACAGATGCATTTATGATTATCTTCTGAAATGGCAACAAACATCCATTTTCTTGTGGTTGAAATATTTATAATAAATAAAGCGAATAACTTTATCTTCAAGAGATTTGGCGGAAATTCTAAGTATAATAATTCATAATGAAAGAATATAACGATTGCACAAAAATATTATTACTCATTTACTTCTCCTTCACTGATACATTGACTAGTATGCATTCGTGAAAATATTTCGGACATCAGTCAAGTAGTTTCACATCGATGGATTATGCACCTTGTGAGCAGTTATCTATCGACGTGGGTTAATCATTATGATACATTGTATATATATACTTACTGATGAGTCTATCTGCCTACATATAAATTTGCCTATCTTTTTATCCATCGATTTATCTCCTTATCCATCTATCTAACTATCTATCAGTCCATCATTTTATTTATCTACTAATAATAGAAGAATCCAGGTGGTTCACTTTACTGCGATAGTTGAGGCAATAATACAATAAATATAATCAACATAATGATATCACAAGTATATACATGTTGCGAAAAATTACAAACTCACACCGCTATTCTTCGCGTTTGGTTAACACAATTCGATACAATCAATGAAATTTATAGCCCTATATACCAACGTATATTGATTGACATCTGACTACTATATCACTGAACTCTGGACCAAAAATAGCAATGAAAAAACTCGGAGAAAAAAAGGTCTGAAATTCAAATGTTCATACTGTATATCTAATCAATAAATACGTAAAAATACTTTTAAAAAGAAATGATAGACTGTTTTCTTACTTTTGTTAAGCTAACAAGATTATTGATAGAATGTGAAAATCAGATAAAACATCATGAAAACATAAGGAAGTTACATTTTTTTCTTGTGATAGTGAATAATTAGTTACTTAAAATATCGTAATGGTCAGTTCCTCCTAAACGCTATCAACATAATTTGGACATATTTATGTGCAGTTGGTGGCATGTAGTTATCGGGGAACTCGGATAATAAGTTTTCAATCACTGAAAACCAACTAGAAGGGTTTATTCGCAATAACCTTTGTGATGTCTACTTGCAGAAAACGCCTCAGATGTCTGCAACTAAGACTAGTTTTCGGAAAATGGACAATTTTGATATAAAGAATCTAAGACAAGAAAGCTAGTGATAATAATATTAATATATCAATAATATCATTAGTCGATAGGCGTTAAAAGACTTACACTTGTACATCACAATGGAACAAATCATTTCAGAGACTCACATGCTGTAATCATGCAAAACTGCGGTGATTTATTCACATTCAACTTTAGAAATTAACAAAATGAATGTGTTTGCATCTATGATTTTTTAAGGTAAATGCAAGTAGAATAGGTCGAATGTATCTGGCATTATTATCTGCGATGCATGTGGTGTCCTACTCGGATATACCTACAACTGAAAGTTAATTTCTTACAACGCTAGACAAATTGTGTCGCTTTGGAAAAATACCTTAATCTTGATGGAGTATCAAAAAATTGCCCTCACTCAAGTGGTTTGGTTTGTTCACATGTTTTTCAACGAGTAGGAGCAGTACGTGAACTGTTTCATATGCCTCACGGAGTATTTTATCACGTGACTTTCTATCATAAAAAGACGTTAACGTTTAATCGACACAGTCCGCGTTTATTGTCTCAATAAAGCACAGGTGGAATACAGTGCACTATCTGAATCTGGATCGACCGAACCCACTAGCAAGAGCCCTTCATTCTATTCGGAAAACACACTTGATTCCTCAGACTAACAATTTCTAAGACCTACTTAGCATGTTTCCTTCACATTTTTAAGATGAAACAGCGATCTCAGGTCCAGATTCGCAAATCAAGCTGGAGTTGACCTTCAAAAAAACAGCGCTCGCATGCCGAAAATCACGAATTCAAAAACTAGACAACAGGCAACACATTTGTCATTACTGCATTCAAACTTAAACGGAACTCATGCTGATTGCTTTTTCATGTTTAGAAGAAAAAAACATTGAACACAATGAACTTTAGACAATTATCAAGAAACACATAAGTTAGAATTTACAATAAAAATGTGTAAACATTGTGTTAATCATTAGAGTCATTTTCCGTTAGCATTTTCAGTGTTCCTATATATATCAAATTTCCTATGATAAATATTTTGTACGTCTAACTGCATTGGTGAAATCGTCACATTTCTACAACGACTAACTTTTGTCTCCTAAAACGTTTACAACCGCATACGTATGTGGTTTGACTATATGTATCGTCCTCCAGTTTCTCATTGTTTTGACGGAGTCAGAGTAATGAACTGCATTGATTCCTTAAATATCGGTTAAAGATACAGAAAAAATAATAATCGGTAGAAAGGCAGATAGTCACTTGTATATTTAGGCAGATTGACTCGTAAGTAAATGGATAGATTGTGAATCATGATCAGGAGACATCTTCTGCAAATAACTCCTTACAACATCTAATAATTCACCGGTGCCGATCAATCGAAGACATATAAATGAATATATATCTATCAATATTACGTAGAAGGTGGAAGAAAAAGTGTAGAAATTGCCGTTTATATTCTTACGTAATCCGTGTATTTACTTATCATGGTTATTTTTCTTCCTAATATTTTCTTCAGCTAATTAGAATCTGGAACTTATAATTGTTTCCAATATACATATGCCAACCATGATAAAGTGTGCATTTGATTCCAGCTCAAAAGCTAATCACAATGGCTTTGTGACAAGATCAGCTCGTGCACATAAGTCATATACTATTATCCTTTACGGGTTGAACTAGACTCTATGGACTGATCCACGTGAAATATATGTGGTCGTTCTATTGTAAGTTGAGAAAAGAGAGAAAAATTCGAATATATTATTTGATACTCAGTCTTACTATATCACTCGTTTAAGAATCCGATAAATATGACAATCATTTGCACAGTATTTTCTTTGTCGAATTTTTCGATTGTCATCCGAATATCGCTTAAATACTGATCATAATATTCGTCAAGGCAATGCACTCACCATCTACATGGAATAACCTCATCATGATTATATACGTGGGTCGTATATGATTTTGTATATATCACTAATGAGTTTTCAATAATTTTATTCTGATTAGATCGTCATCAAAAGCAGCCTTCTCATTAGCGGTGAACAAAAGTCGAGTTGCCACTTATGTCAGAAAAAAGGTCTCAAATAGGGCTGTTGTTTTGACTTGAGGGAACTTTATTGGTTGAAACACACATTAATGCATGTTCTATCAAGTGAAACAGGTAAACTGGTGAACGATTAGAGAAAATATATCCAGAAAAAAACTGAATATCTGGGTCTAAAGTCGTACTGCTGACTGCAGAGGTTGTGACAGCAGTAAGATATTACCCTTTACCAACCAGAAGTTACAGCGATGCTACATTCCTTCATGGAGGTTAGGTGTTAAAATCAGTCGACATTGAAAATTTCATATAACACCTAATCTCACGGATTTCCGTCTACGACGGGTAGCCTTTTTAAACAAGAGCAAAGCTAATGGTTCGAAAATTTTCTAATAAATAAGACGCTCATGAACAACCTTCAGCACCTGTCTTGCGCGCTCCTTCTACGCTCTTAAGTCTTTAGGACTAAAACATACCTACCTTGATGTTCGGGTTACTCAAGGCACACGCATCTATGAAGTGGAATGAAGGGAAGTTACATCCACCCTCATACACGTACGAGCACATTATTTATAATAAAATCGTTGCTTCACTCCCTCACATCTCTCTTATCTTCAAGACAATATCTTATCACATTCCGTACACATTATGTACATTAGCCGCTTATTACAGGCGAAGCCCCTACTATAAAGTTATTTGAATTGACATTTGCACCTGTTCGCGAACGGGTTATGACAACCTCAACAGACATATCAAGTATAATGTTTGACGTTTCAGTAGGCTGACGAACTGCTTGAATGTTTTATATGTCACAAAAGATTCGGTATAATGTTATATTCGGAAGCAATACCTGTAAATGTTTCCCTCTTCAGAAGTTACATTCGTCAAATATCAACAACTCTTCTCATTATTTTGGCCGTTAGTAGAATTAGTCCTTGAAACCTATTTTCGGAAGAAATAGGTTAGATCGTGAATGTTTGAGTAATTCTTGTTGAAAATTTTGTTGAAAATTCGCAACCCGTCATCTCTCTCTAGAATCACATGGATTTTTACACAATAATATCCATTGAACTGGCTTTTGAACTTACAGCTTTCAGTAGAAGTTAGAAACCGTTTGGCTGAGAATACAATTTTAATGATCTGAAATATATAGCGCGTAGATAAGGAAACGATTTCATTTATTTTCAGATAATAACAGATTATTTAATAGCAATAATAAGAGCCGTGATAATAAGTATTCTCAAGGTCAATGTTTAATCAGTGAAAAAATTTTATTTCTTGCACTTTTCGGTCTACTGTTTTCGTTCTTTTTCAACGTTTGTTATGGATCACAAGTATGAGTTTGCCACGGTAAGTGTTGTTCTTTTAGAAAATTTATTTTATGTTTTGCGGTCAGTTTTCTTGAAATTGGTTGGAAGTTATCATCAACACAACTTGTAGCACCAGTATAAAAGCTAGAGCTGAACTTGGCAGTTTGCTTCTAATAATGCCTTTGGATATCTGTAACCTAATTATTACTGTAAAGTTGCACACACTATGCATTTTCATTAAACTGTCACCAACTCTTTTACCAAACTGAGTTTTTACACATTTAAATCTTGTAGGAGTGATGGTTTGGTCACGGATATCACCTGAGTTGATACAAGATTGTGTAACTGTCGCAAAAGCTACACTGATATGTTGGTGATTTCAATGAAAAAAGTCTCCGTAGCACAGTACTGAGAGTTATCTTAGGAACGCTAACGACAACTTTCCTAAAGAACATTTCGGAAATGGTGTGAGAAGTCGGGATAAGTGAACATCACACCTATGGAATGATCGTCGATGGTTTTCAGTTGAATCATATTATCACTGTTTATCAGCTTAGTGATTTACTGGCTAATCGTTCACTTAAAATGACTAGGCTTTCGTGTTCGACTTCTATTCACAGAATTGTTTCTGTGCACTTTCTACTTACGCGAGTCGGCCTATCTTGATGCCAAAAAAGTGTGATGTGATTCGTTGAACGAGAATTTTTGAAAAGAAGATCTCATACAATTAGAACGAACGTGAATTGAAGGCAGCCCTACTGCAACCATTGCAATTGATACCTATGTGAACAGTTTAATGTACAGACCTGATATTTTTATAGGTTTGGCTGGAATCATTTTTCGGTTCCAACATGTTTAATTCAAGTAGGCGTGCGCATATCAACCAGACTAACAGAGAACCACGCCAGTCACATATAAACAAAAACCATTTGTGTGAATATGCTCACAGATGACCCATGTTTCACGTGATTTTGTTCGATCGATCATCGAATAATCTAGAAACGCACATTGGTGAATCTGTCTCATCTCCTTCGACAATCCAGCAGTATTTTTCAGAATCCCACGATCTGAACTTACTGCACTTCGATATTTCAGCTACTCGTTATGGATGAAATAATTTACCGATCAACAAAAGAGGCTTATATTTTGATTACCGAGTGTGATTGTGAGAGTCTAAACAACTACTGTATCTATGATCGCATTTCAGATCAAATACACAACATGAAAGTAGACAACATATGGTTTATTTGTTGTTATTTGAGTAAATATATGCAATCGAGTTATGAGTGAACATCAGGTACAGATTAACCTCATTACAGTTTTTGATGACTTGTACAATATTACTCATAAACAATCAAGAACAAATTAAGATTGATCAACGTTTTCTATGAAAAAAACGATCAAATAATATTCACTGTCCGTAATCGTTTCAACTAGAAGTTATATTTTTACGGCAACAATAAATGAAAAAATTGACATGTAACTTCGAAATACACACAAATATTATATATTCAAACGAATATAGGAAAATCACATAAAATTTAGTGTAATCTTCCAGTTTATTGTTTTTCATCAAATAGTATGTCGTTAATGCAACCACCTGTAATTGTAAAAAAAAATATCCTTCCTAGGTGCACATTAGATAATCACATTAAACAGTTCATATTTACTTGCTACAACGACTGATGTTCACTAATGCAGCTGGTGTTCAGTATTAAGCAGGTTGGCATGATTCAAATGATGCAACTAACGAGTCAATGACCTGTTCGAATCAATCGATCTCAGACGACATCCAGCTTTATGAAACATTGGACAAAGATAAATAAATTGATACACGAATCAAATGCGTCATATCAATCTGATATTTATGTGTGCAATGACTGACACGTTGATATGATTTAAACTTCGCAGATGATCAGTCAATGATTTGTTTTATTAATTGCTCATTCATATAATGAGGGATGACATATAGTTTTTTGGGTAAAAAAAGGCAGAAATACTGAATATATTTGTTTAACTTCCTCTCACTTTCATCGATGATTCTCATGTTAATTGAACTACTAATAGTATGCGTGATAATCTATCCTGTTTAATTTTCGCAAGCGTTTAAAAGTTATAGTTCCGTTGTAGAGGACAATTAACAATCTGCAGAAAGTATGAGATACGTTTAACATTCTGCGTAAGTATTTACATATGAATCGTAATTTATGCGTTCGTTAAAGACTCACCAAAAACATTGCTTCGCCCCAAGAAATTGCTGATGAAATTGCGCATACAGCCTAGAATAAAAAGGAAGAAAATATTTCATTACAACTATTTTTGTGAATATTTGTTCTGCATACAGATAACAATATTTTACACATATATGATGTCTCCTGTGTGCGTACATGAATGATCCGAGGAAATGACGGCAGCCCCAGAACATTCTAAATATCATCTTTTGTATTCGTTGTGTACACAGAGAATCTTTCAAAATGGTTCAAGTAGATCTTTCTTATGATTACTTGTATATAAGTATTTTCATATGAATCTATAATGAGTATTCACGCATTATAGATAAATGTAGAATATATTAAATTTCATTGCTGCGTATATTTCATAATGAGTAGTTATCGGGTGACATTCGTTGTAAACATACAACGTGAACTTAATACCGCCTTTCGGTATGTTAAAGTCCATGCTTCATGACAAACTACAGTACAGGTACTCGACCTAAAGTTTTAAAATTATATTAATAAATGGGCAGACGGTCCAATCTGTCATCGATGACCAGAAGTTTGGACTACGAAGTTTTATTATTCATAATGTACAGGGGAGCGATTTATCTATATATAATTATAAACTTATATAATTTTGTATCATCTGAGACTTACAATCAACCTTCCACCACACAATCTTTTAATCGGAAGAGTAGTAAATATTTTCTAGATTAGAAAGAATTAAAATGTTACATTTTAAAATAATATGTTAGTTTTTAGTTTGTAATAATAAAACAGTGTTTATTCACAAATGTTCACAATATGAATAGTATGCAACGGACCATCATCGCCAGTCCTTGTCTATCAAAAGAAACTGTATTATCAGTCTATAATTTCATTAATCATAAAAATTCAAACAAAGCTGTGTGCAGAATATTATGGGAAGCGGTTCGTTACCAAAAATAAACGTAACAGATTATGAATGCATATATCAGTTTTAATTGTTGTGTATATTTCATAACGGTTTGTCAATAAGTAATATTCACATAATAATACGAATCTGTTATCATTTCTGATGAGCTGAAGTTGATACTTTAAGACACTTACAGGACACATATCCTTTTTCCTGCAGATTATACTCATAATGCTGCAAACGAATCCAATTATTACTTATGCACAGCAAACTGTAAATATTAGTATTCTAAATTTTCCTGCTGCCTCTTTTATTCTTTCACCAAATATAACACCCGAGATCAACACTGTGAATGGCACAATCGTTGCAATGATCGGTTCATACCACTCACCACATGGAGCCAGTAATGCAACACCAACAATCATTATAATCAGCTGAAAAGTAAAGAAGAATTTAGGTACCTCCTAGGTAAGTTTGTCGTGGAAGTAGTTTAAAACGAGGAATAACATCACTGTCACTGTTAATTAAATCTATATGATTTGAGATTTTTTATGGCAGTTTCTCATTCAGGTGAATTATATTGACAGTTGTCAAAGATATATCTTCAACGAATCTGTCTACTCAATGCATATGATGATGTTTCATCACCAAATTCATTTAAAATATATCACACATGAAGATGTATGAAACAGCAAGAAGATGCATTCGGAATACAATTTCTGAAAACTTGCCTGAAGACATCATTTGAAACCATGCTTGACTTACGGTGATAATCATGATGATGGTATTTCTCTTGGAGGCGGTGTGCAATGCTTTGATGAGTATTACGAGTGTTGACAGTAAAAGACCGATTCCTCTGAAATGTGAAAATAAATTGTACAACAAAATAAATTGAATTGTACATTGAACATATTGCGAGTCATAGCATTTCTCTTTAATATATACTCAAAAAACGTTTAGCGATTACGATAAGGAACATTTCGAAAACATAGTATCAATTATTCCTTGAGTAGTGGAAATGATCCACAATAATTATTTATGAAATAAAAAAAACTGACTTATTCAACTTCCTTAACCTACAGTAGAACAAAGCAGGATACGTTAACCGGATAAATCTGTTCATTTGAGTCGAATCTGTGTAATGGAATGGGTTTTTTTCAATGAACGTCAGTTACTTAAATGCAAACATTTTTCTTCTCATAGATGCTGTTGTTATTATGTTTTGATATTGAATGAATTGACCATGTTCTCATTGTTGAAATATTTAGATTAGATAAAACCATGAAATCCATCTTCAAATGAATTGCCAGAAACGTTAGAATAAATTATTCATGATTCAAATGAATAAATGGTTTATGTAAAAAGCGTAATGCTGGTTTCTTCATTTATTTACTTCAACGAAATACATTCGAGAAAATGTTTTGGACTTCAGCAAATTAGTTCTACGTCTGTAAAGTCTGCACTGTTGTGAGCAGTTATTAATCGACGTGGGGTCACAATTCTTATTCATTGTCTATCTATCTACTCATAAATCTATCTGCTCACTGGCACTTCTGTCTGAATGCCTACCTAGCTATATCTCTATCTCTCTCTCTACCTTTATCTATCTATCTATTTATATACTTATACTTAAAGAATCGAGATGGTTAAATAAACTGCGTCAGTCATGGCAAAAATACACTAAATGGAATAAGCAATTTTATATAATGTTTGGAAAGTTTAGAAACTCACATCACTCCTCTCCAGCGTTCCGTTCACACAGTTCAATACGGTTACTGAAATTTCAATCTTCATACATTAACAGGTATCGAGTGAAAATGACCACAATATTACCGAACTTTGGACCAAATAACAATGAAAAAAACTTTCAGTGGTTTAGGCTGTATAAGTAATCAATAAAGACGTGCTAATATAATAAAAATGTGGGAATGTAGATATTAGATGAAACATCAAGAAAATATGTTCATCGTTTTCGTAATACTTTGGTGACCAGTTAGTTGAATGATCTTATTCGTGAGTCGATCACGGCTCATTACTCCCGAAACTGGCCTGAAATGATGACTTCATGTGAACGCACGACTAACTTACATCGATATCAGTTTGTCAATCTTTCCTTCTGACAATCGCACGTTTGTAAACAATTAAGTTATTCAGTCTCCTAATATTTGCCTAAGCATATATTCTCTGTGGTATACATTGCCATTAGTCCGCTAAATCGTAGACGGCATAATAACGATTTGAAGATTTATCTGCCATGCATTATCTTGATCAGTAATCAATTGTCAAACAAGTGGTAATGACGCACGTTTTTGCATTTTTTCTGGTCTATTGATTGAAAAACAACCAATAATATGACAAACAATCAATGTTTTACAGTTTAACTTATCAACATCAAGCGCATTCAAATACTTGCGAGTTTGAAAAAAAAGTAGAAATAATTTGATATCAAGGACACACTACTAATATACTATTCTCAGCCAGGGTACAGTATTAAGTTTATTATAATACTTCAAAATGAAAGTTCTCTAGATTTACAAATAGATGTGTCGATGAAACGTCAGAATAATAAAATCAGATGCTGAAGATCGATACTGGAAAAAAACTATATGACAATCGGACAATGCAGAACAGAAGTAGAAAAACCGTTCAAAAAGAGCAATATGAAAATGATAATAACTTGCAAGTTAAATAATTTGTGATTTTTACAACACTTTCAATTTTATAAAATGTGATTCCAAATTTTCAAACGGCGCCATGCGCTTATTTTACTCCAGTTCTCAAAAATTTATTATCGTCTCCAAGCTTCTGAAATGTCGAGCGTTTAAAATATACTGTTTTTGAACACTTTCATTTTTCACCCTTTATTTATAAACTTGTAATCAAGGAATCGATCGAAAATGTAGCTACGAAGTTCATTTGGCATATGTTCTGTTACTCTCAATCACAGAGAATAAGGGCGCAGCATACAACTGTCCAGTTCTTTGGCAAGTGGTTCACAAGGTGGTTAATTCTTTTAAGTTTAGGTATAAAAACTAAAGACGAAAATAAGACATCGAATAGCTTCAAGTAGTTATGCACCGATTCAACGATACTTGCAATGAATTAATTTGAATGCCGAATGACGAATATGATACTTTCACGTGGAGTGCGTCAAACGTACGGAAAACACGAAAAGTCATTTTGCTATTCAGACCCCAATAAGATAGGACCTGAAATTTACTAAAATGAACCCATTAGACATTGAAACACTGAACAACGAACGCTAAAGTTTTAACTACATGTCATCAGGTTTAATAATATGAGTACTGCATAAAATAATTATTAGAACTCAGAGATTCAACAATCGTTCACGTATTTTGATATAATCTTCAGTATGACTGATTTGTGTGGTGAAGTTTCACATGAATTCTGACGCTAAAATGTGGCATCATCTGGCAATAATATGAGGTAATAGAGGTTGTAAACTCCGCTTGTAGTTCCTTTTGCTCTGCAGCCTGTCTTAAGCCTGGATAATGGTGGAGGTTTAGACATGAGGTTGGTGCCCGCATTCCGTCAAAAACTAACTTACCAAAAAAACGCTATCCAGAAACCATAATTTAAATTATTTTGATTCTGCCCTGATATTTTAAAGGAGAATTATGACGTCGCGTGATGAAAGTCGAGTTACGTCGGAAGTCACGGAGCCGATGACTCTTCTGACAACCCGCCCAACCATTATTGTACGTACATGGAACGTTCGTACATTGTGGGAGACTGGAAGATTATTTCAAGTTGCAGCAGAAATGAAAAGATACAACGGCGAGGTGCTCGGCATCATTGAGACATGCTGGACACAGGTAGGACAACTGAGACTTGCTTCAGGGCAACTGCTGTTATACTCTGATCATGAAGTGAAAAGTGCTCCATATATACAAGGATATTCACTGATGCTGTTCAAACAAGCAAAACAGGCGCTTATAGATCAAGAATCAAAGGGATTTGGATAACTAAAGCATCCTTCAAAAAAAAGAATGAGGACAAGAAAATGAACGTTATCCAATGCTTTGAACATACGGATGACTACAATTACGACCTAAATGATCAATTCTACGAAAGGCAACAGTCAATCGCCGAAAAATGCTCACCAAAGAATTCGTATGCAAAGCGTGGCATGGACAACATTGGATATGAAGATATCATGGGACGATATGGACTAGTAGAAAGGAAGGAAACGGTGGGAGATTTGTAAACATATGTGCCTTCAACATTCTTGTCATAGGCGGCATCATATTCCAACACATACCCACACACAAAGCTAGATGGATTCCACAGAACCTTAATACTCAGTACCACATTGACTATATCTGTGTCAATAAAAATTCAGACGGACTAAAGAAGATGTGAGAAGCAAGAGTAGGACTTACATTGCATCAAATCTCCACTTGCTATTCGCTAAAATGTAATCGAAACTCAAAAACACTGGATAACGGGGCAGAAAAGAATAGCAGGAAAAAAGATCCGGCCATTCTTCGGAGTACCTTGAGACCCAGCGAATTAAAAACAGCTTCCATCAAAAGGTCCCAAGCCTTGCACGATATTTCCAATGGAGAGGACGCAACATTGGAGATTAATTGGAACGAGATCGAGGTGGAAATCACTTCTAAATATCACGAAATTCTGGATGTTTTTGTCTTAGTACTCATCGGAACAAGGGCACAGAAAGTAAAGGAAGCAAACAGAGAAGTTAAGAACAGCATCGGAGCTGACAAACGAAAATATGTGTAAGATCTTGCAAGGGCGGCGGAAAAGGCTGCAAGAGAAGAAAACTTGAGACAATTGTAGGAAACAACGAAGAAGAAACCAGAATGATCAGTGAAAAGTAAGGAAGGCAAAGTAATCAGCTTCACTGCAGAACAGAGAATCAGGTAGGTAGAGCTCTTACAGGAAAAACGTCAATTGATCAGCTCCGCTGAACGCAGCAAACATCGAAGCAGCATCCACGGACCTGCCAATCGCTTTTGGCGCGCCTGTGATTGAGTAGATCAGTAGGGCCATCAGACAATGCAAGAGCTTCAAATCAGCAGGATCAGACAACATTCCAGCAGAGGCAAGGAAGGCAGATGTAGAAGCAACTGCGAAAATATTTCACATCCTCTTCAAGAAGATTTGGGATGAGCAACAAGTATCACCGGTTTGGAAATATGGGGACCTGATCAAAATGCCAAAGAAAAGTGATCAGAGCAAGTGTGAGAACTACAGAGGCATCACTCTACTCTCAATACCAGTCAAAGTTTTTAACAGTGTGTGGTTTAACAGAATGAAGGACTTCGTAGACGCATTAATTACGAGACCAACAGGCTGGATTTCGTAAAGAAAGATCGTGTACTGAACGAATTTAAACATGACGTATATTTGTGAGGCAATCAATTGAATAGAACCCACCACTCTATATCAACTTCATCGACTACGAGTAATCTTACGATGGCGTGGATAGGAAAACACTGTGGAGATTTCTTCGAAACTATTGGCTGTCTGAGTAAATTGTCAACATTATGCAGAATTCTGATCATGGATTCAAATCGTGCATGGAGGTCAGCCGACAACTCTTTCTAAGTCAGGATTGTTGTAAAACAAGATTGCCTACTCTCACACTTGCACTTTCTCCTGGCGATCGACCGAAATATAAAGACGTCGACATCTGGAGGGAAACACGGTATTTAGTAGACAGCTAGGACGTGGCTGGACGATTTGAACTTTGCAGATATTCTGACTGGAGAATTATATGAGAGTAATGAACAAACAGGACAGGACTGGAGAGGGAAACCCATGACAAAGTTGGTTTCAGATAATTGGTTGCGGGCCTTTGCTCCTTTGTTGGTAACCGGCGTAAGGAAGTAAGTATTACATAATTATTTGAACTCACAGATTCAACAAGCGCACTAACTTTATATTCTTCAGGATGACTGATTTGTGTGGTGATGTTTCATATATATTCAAACACTAAACTGTGGCATCATCTGGCATTTATTATTAGGTAATGTTGGTTGGATGAATAGAGAGTGGTGTGAGAGTTCTATACTTTGTGAGGTCATAATACAGCACTTCAGTAAGCGTACACAATGACCTGAGAACTTACTAACGTATGCAGTCTTGTAAATATATCTTCAGAAAGTTAATTAACAGTATAATGGAATTCAAAGAACCTAAACAACCAAGGAAAAGATGAAAACTATCACAATAACATGACCTAATAAAATGGTTTAACTGACGGCCAAAATGATTAACTTTATCGATGATGTGATCATAATGGATTAAACTGAAGCACTGCTTAGTATTTTTGATTGACAGGATGCCTTGATGGTCCGTTCCACAAGTGCTTAACATGCTTGTTTGGTCAGCATCAGTGAAACCCCTTGTATGTTTGAAGCATTTACTTCCATGATGGAGTATAACAGTCGCCTTTCAAAAGTATGTCTTTCATTTAACCTGAGTATATATTTTACACTGATTTCAAGAACCTTCTTCTGCAGCAACCGGAATGAGTAATCCCGTGTTCGGAATTGTACATACATTTCCTGCACCTAAGAGAGTGATTGCTGTGGTTGTCAGAAGGATTTTTCGACTCCGATTGTACAGACAGGTATTTTATTTGAATGTTTACGTTACCGACTTGATCCTTACGGTACTCCCTTATCTGAAATCTTGACCAGCAGTAGCCTCAGATGAGCTTCATGCGGATTTTGAAACATACTTAACCCTTAATAAATAAATAACGGATTCATCATCTGTGCTCAAAAATGACTGCTGCGATTTCCCAGAATACAGCCCAGGAACTTTTATCTTCCGCACGAATGCCTAACTTTCACATCACCGAGCGGCTTATTAACTTGCTATTAAATAACAGAGATCAATCCACGTTCTGGCCAATCTTCTTGCACTGTATTCTATGAGCTCTGCTTTATACCTAAACACGGGTAAACTCGACTGGTTTCGATTTCCTGCTAGAAATCGGAGGAACGTTTTCACGCAGCTAATCATTAGCGAGTGCACTTAATTCTCATAATGAGGTTGGTTTGGATCCATTTAAGAAACTACAAAACATACGTGTGGCGCTTTTTGAAGAAGAAACAGTAGTAACTAAAGTGAGTGCCTAAAGACATGACTAATATAGTAGCTGGTATCAAGATAATTAAATATAAGAAACAATTGTGATTTTCAGGCTCCAGAAGAATTGAATTATCAGTTTGATATAATATTTCTTCAGAAGTCGTTGTTTACGGATCAGAAAAACGAGGTCTTTTCTGAAATCAATATATATATATATATATATATATATATATATATATATATATATATAAATTATGGTCACTGAATATTTAATTTGAGGAAATTCAAATACTTTTCATATGATTTCAAAAATAAGCGAAACAATTTATTCCACAATCAATTTTACTACGTTCATAATAAATACCATTTTAAAGGTATACCGAAGATAATCGAAATGATATGCATTTATCTTCGTTATCCCTGCTGTCACTAAGATGTATCAACATTGAATTACCTATTTCTGTTTGTAAATCTCTTCAAAAATCATGTCAGTGGATATTACCTAGTTTTATACCAGTATTACGCGTAGAATTTATTACTTATCTAACATCTAGCACTAGCCACCTCTCTGTCGAATTGTAGTTTCATGAAGATAAGTTTACTTTCGGAACATGCAAATTCTTCTTAAAATATGCGTATTCTTCTTTACCAATCCACTGAGTACTCGATCCCCATCGGTAAGTTGTTGACCTTTAGTACCCGCTTACCTGATCATATCTGCTCTGCCATTGAGAAATCTAAACAAACTTGTTTGATAACGCATGAGTTTAAAATAAAAAAGCTGTGAATACCGACAAGGTGAGGTTCTTTTTTGTGTTTGCTTCAAATAATCGAGTCAGCACTTCGTCAACTAGCATGTTTGCTTACCATACCACGACTATCGGCGACGATCAGTACAAGCAAATTTTGAAAGGACAAATCTGTATTATCTTTACTGGGGATATTCACAAGAGACTGCTGCTTAGAAACACGGTTAATATTTATTCCGTCTTCAATAGTACTTATTATACACACGAGGACGGACTTTTAGGTCTTACTCATTCTGATATCTCCCTAGCAATGCTGGAATATAAACCAGTCAATGAGGTTTATAAGAAGCATAATCTATAATACCGTTGCAGAGAATAAATAAATGAATGACTAATAATATGAAAAATGAACTGACTAATCACTTAAGTCAGCGAAAATGATATATTGATCTCGCTGCACAATAGAAAGAAGACTTTATTTATGGTTTATATGGATATTTCGTGAGACCAGAAAAAATCGTGACCACAATTTGACGGAATCCAATCACTTGTATGTAACTAGTATGTGAACATATAAGGAAATTATTTTGTACTTATATGAAAAGAACAACCATTCGACATCCAGATAGAATAAATGACAACTCTACTATGAAACATTATTTTAACTCAGTTCACATGGTGCACAGAGAGTCCGTGATTTTGTATACTGATCATACAGAGACTATTTTTCATAGAATGCTGCGAAAACAAAATCAAGTCATCATAAATATTCACGAGAAAGTGCTTCATATTTCTTATCGTGTTCATACACTTTCTTTCATTCGATGATCAAAACGATCAAATCAATCATTATCATAACGAGATCCTCTTGACAATATCCTGCACTTCTCACAGTTACAAATAACACAATATCTAGTACAAAGTATGAAATTCATGGAAGATGGTAGTTAGGTGTGAAACATAGGAAACACGTTTCAATCTATTGAGTATTCTTCAAATAAATGTACATGTTTCGGAGAACCTATATTTATTCTGGGACGTAAACACACCACCGTTCACTTCCTAATGCCAATTAATTGGTAACTTAACGATTGAGTCCTGGTAGCCACTGATTGCACAATCGAATGACGTAGAAATCAATAGATGTTGAATGATGTTTTTATCTCTTCACTATCCAGAAGTAAGTCAAACATTTTATTCGACAAATATTGACTAAAAGTAGACGAAGAGAAAACATGCTACTTCGCTAAACTGAATATAAGTGAAAAAACGAAGAGCATGATTCCACATAGTTATTCATATGCGAGTTCACATAGACGTGAGAAGATATCGAGCATCGCAATCAGAGGTTATGTAACATGTACCTGAGTAGCTTCAGAACGGCCTTGTAAATAAGTGGAAATAGAAAATGATGTGCCTCAATAGCAGAAGACATGCGAAATATGGTACAGGAAAGACGAAGCTTGTAAAACATTGTATAGTAATCTTTATGGACAAATTGTGAGGTTCGAAGAATCATTTCCAGTCCCTGAATTAAAGCCTCGCTTATGTGTACAGAAACATATTTTCATAAACTGGAATAAACCAATTTGTGAAAATTGTATGGCCTAGGGTAAAAGAACGGTTTCTTAAACTTCTCATATTATTCATATTTTTCTCCACCTTATTCAACGTATGTTTATGTTGAGTATGAGATATCTCTAGAACTCGCTTGATAAATATCTTCATTGTGGATTTAATTTATGAGCTGATCATTTAAACCTCCCTATAGATTATTATTAAACACAATTTTATAGCTTGGATTAATTGCGTGCTGACTTAGTGTTTGTGGAAAACACTTATTACGCTAATTCAAGACATTTTGCTGGTTAAGTCGGCTCAAGGGATAATAGTAGCTTACCTAGACACTGTTCTTATGTCTTGTATCTTTATTCAACCAAAGTGCATACCTAAAGACGAACAAAACTCTTATTTAGTGATATTTTACGACTATTCAGATTACCTGCCTTGACAGGTAAACGTTTGTGACTGACAAGTTGTTCGCAAAATATTGAGCAAATACATAGCCTTTTGTGGAACAAAGTCATCTTTTTTCTGGTAAAATCAGTAAAGGTGACTGATTGTTTTAAATGAAAAACATCTTGTAATCGATGTTGATATCCGGAAAAAAAAATAAACATATTCATTGTTTGTGTACTAGGTGATTTATTCATTTGACGTTCGTACTTGATGGAAATCTTTATCCTTTCTACTGAAGATTTGAATAAAAGCCGTTACAGAGCTATATGTGAATGAGCAGTATTACAGCTTCTGTCATGAAAATAAACGTTAGCACAAAAACGCATCAAGAACAAGTTAACAGTATATGGTTGTCGTAGAGATAGTAATATGTTCATAGTTCAAATCACGAAATAATCTGAGGTGAGGGAACATGAAAAATTTGAAAGAACAGGATGACCGTATCGTATTAGGATGCGACTCTTCGGCACGTTGAAGTCACGCGCCCTTTTCTGTGATCTAACTCAGAACTTTCAGGTTTCATGCAGTAAAGCTCAATTTCCAGAGTATCGAGACATGAAATTATCAACTGTAAGTGTTGCGGAGTGCTTTGCAAGATCAGTCGCTGAATAAAGTTAGACGTACACGATGTTCAAATTCGTCACATAGGTCTGGATGTTAGGCTTGTGCGCGCGACACCGAGTTCATTAAATTATTATCTAAACGTAAGAGGTTGTAGATGCTCTGTGGTGAAAAGTTCAATGCCATAACCTTACGACTATTCACGAATTTCAGCTTATCAATAATGGTCTATGTCCGAATTATTCTTACATTAAACCTTGAAATTGGGTGACAATTATGACAGTTGAATGGAATCACCAATATGGAGAAAGAACCGACAGCAATAGTAACAAACACACAAGCTATAAACAACGGAATCCGATGTTTCACTGAATAACATTATATTCGAATTAATGGAATTTAAAGCAAATGTCAGTGAACACTTATGGTTATCATTAAGTAATGAAAAGTACCATTATTTGTTAGCACATTGAAAAAAACCAGTGAATATTATTTGTTTACAAGAAAAACATATTTCATTCTAACAGATGATCACCATCTGCTAAGAATAACAAAATATTGAAGAATCAGCAGATCGAAATAATGTAATCGATAGAGAAAAGTTGAATATTTTTAAACATGGTCTTATTCCGATGTGACATATAGTAGTTGTTCAATGTCAAGTGAATATGTTAGGCTGTTAGTTCAAGGGTTCATTTTTAACTGGTAGCGAGTTACTAGCCTTATTATTCCATTACTTATCGTCAAAGTAGTATCTAGCACCGCTACGTATTTCCATGTTGTCAAGCTTAATATTTGTACAGTGTGAGAGAGAAGATTAGCGAGATATATTAACTGAATACAGAAAACAACATCACATGTAGATCTCTCAAAATTAAAAGTGGTACCTGATAGCAGTTTCATACTTGTAATGAACTTAGGCTGAGAGGTTACTACCAACTGTCTGTTACTACTTAAATTCCTAACTTAGGTCATATGATTTTGAGACTTTCCGACTAGCAGCCACCTCCTGGTCAATAGAATTTCACTGATTATGATCACGGTAAGCACGTCAATCATATGAGATATTTATTACGGTTCAAATAATAAGTACAAGTTTATGTTTACGTTCCAGTGGAACTGAAGATAAGGACCATCAAAATAAATAAATGCACAAAGCAATTTAAAGATGATGAACATTACTCATTTTTCCATGGTGTTTGATCTGATGTTTACGCTGTGTAATTATTCATATGATCCTAACAAACATGAGAAGATAATTTATCTTTTCTTCGTCTAAGCATTTAAACGTGGTCAAAGATTAGGTTTAACTTATATACAGCTGAATTTCAGACTCCTTTATATATCACCGTGCTTTTTCATTTTAATTTGGTCTAAAGTTCAGTAATACAGTAATCACTAGTCAATCAATATTTGTTGTAACCCAAATGGTGTATGCGTTAAAAAATTCCAGAGATTGAATGGTATTGTGCCAGCTGAACGTTGAAGAAAAGGGATGTGAGTTTGTAAATTTTCACAAAGTGATGTCACATGGGCTTTGGTAATTTTGAATCTAATAAGTGTATTATTGCTTTGATTGTAACAGAACAATGAAGTGCCTCGACTTTTTGAGTATGTACTGATACATAGATATATAAGCCAATATGTGGATACATTTGTAAACAGACAGACCTTACAGCAGACAGTGGAGAAAAAGAAACATAATGGCAGCTATTCGTTGATTCATATATGTTCACAACATTATAGAGTTTAACGAAACTCAACTACTTGGCTGACGTGTCAGACGTTTTCATGATTGCATTCTTGTCAATATAACGTAGAAATGGACGCAAATTTGTATTTTTGTATAATCTATGTGATAAATTATCATGCTTACTAGTAACTTACTTTTCAGTCAAATCAGTCGAAGGTGAACCTAATCATTCTTTCCAATCTAAATAATTCAGTCATGATAACATATGATATTGGTGCAATGTCGGAAGCAAACAACAATGACATCTGTGACCATACATATTGGTACATGTAAGTATATACTGTTGATTCAGAATTCAATATTTTACATGGCAGATCCAACACAAATGTTTCCATTAAGCCGCATGAAATATCTGGTCTCATTCTGATGTAAGTTTTCAAAGTTGAAAAATGGATTGTATTATTTTATACAAATTAATTGACGATCATCCGCTAAACTGATCAATGAGTTTTGATGAACGATTCCATATATAACCTAACAACGAAATAACAATGAATGTACGTCAGTAAAAAATATGTGCACTTTCAAAAGTGAATTATATTCGATCAAAATGAAAATCATCTGTCTATTATTCTTATTGTCTTATTCATCCGTTAGCTTTTGAAAATATTCCGATGAAAAAGTTGCATATCTGAGCGACTGACCATTTGTTGAGTATATTTTAGACAGAATTGATAACGAATAGCAAAATGTTTAATAAACACTCTAAATTGTTTTGTTTTTGAATTTATATTCACATAACAGATTTATCGCGCTAATATTGGCACTCATTATAATACTCATCAAAGCACTGCACACCGTATCTAAAAGGAATATCATATTCATGATTATTACAGTAAGCCGAATACGATTATTCAAAATGTTCATGTTTTTGTAAATATTTCTACTGAAATTTCGAATGATGCTGTAAATACTCTTATATACAATAAAATTGATACTTGCGTATCTGAGGATATCAAATAAATCAGAACAGCTTCGTGGTGACGGAATAATGTGACATTGACGATAGACGTCAAGCGAATCGTAGCTTTGTTGCGCCAACAACCGCTTTGAATCGCGTCAGGTGAGACATAAGTACCAGCTGCAATCGTCTTTGAAGCATATATTTTGAGGGTTTGATGGTGTCGAAATAAAAGTTCATTCGGAAATATACATGAGAAACTACAAAAATTACGTGAGCAAGCTCAAGGTCAATGAAGCTTGGAAAATGTGTAAAAGGTACGAATAAACAAATCACCTCATGAATAAAATCAATTGTAAATTGATTTTGATGATGAATGTTTTGATTTAACCAGTCGTGCTTTATTTATTAAAGTGAGGTCGCCACAGTCAAGCGACGATGACAGCTAAACAGTGGATATTTAGTGTGCATCGTGAGGGTCTCTATGATCCGATAATTAGTAGCTTGTTAGAATCATCCCTCGTATTGCACTTGTGATAACCACAAAATCACAAGAGCAGTAACCTAAGTCATTATTATTCTTGTTCATTGCATTTGCTTCTGTCTTACTGATTATTCCTCAAACCAGTATTTCCGAAATTTGGTGAACATCATATAATGCTCCAAAAAGAAGTTGTGTACAGCTCATAAGTTTGCTTTCTGCTGTCTTTGTCACTAAATATTACGTGTGTAATACTTTTATGAGGCATATTGTGATGTTACTTTCACATATGAAATGAATATTCAGATTCGTTAAGGACAAATGTATGAAGAAAACCGAACATCTATTTCAATGCATAACCTGTTATTATTCGGGCATTGATTTCGAAAATAACGCTTGAGCATATATACTTCAGTAGTGTTTCTCGTTGTAAAAAGCTTTGATTAAAGACTCACCATAAACTAAAACGTTTTTTGTTTGCTTTTCAGTATATTATCATGATTACTGGTGTTGCATTGGAGATTTTATGTTGTTCGTTGTATAAAAAGTCTATTGTCGCAATTGTCTCATTCTCAATAATGATGTTTGCTATTGAATTCGGTCTTGCATTAAAAAGTTCTGCAAGAATATTGAGGATACTATTGTTTTCATTTGGCTGTATATTGTTGATAGTTGTAATCATCTGCAGCGCTTTAATAATCAGCAACATGAGTTCCGGTCAGTGTCAAGTAAGTTTTCCTGAATTATCAATTTCAGCACAATAAACGTGATAACAAACTTGACGTTGTATTGTTATTATGAATATCAACCAATAACTCACCATCATGAAATGTACACAACAACAGAAATAAAGATTCGCTTCACTCACGCGTTGTTTCGGAATGATAAATTCATGTTTCTTCATTTATGCATGCTAGTTTGTATGAAAGTGTCACACGAAACATATTGCGGTTTTATGCACAGGATAATAGAATGCTGATACAATTAATTCAGGATGTAGATGATATTTTTCAACTGAATAATGTCCGGCGCTATTGTTCAGTCCATCCCGGTGCTGTCGTTGCCTCATCAGTTCACATGTAGCAGTAATCATATCTTAGAAGTGATAATGTTTTCAGAATGTAAATCAAACTATATGGAATGAAATGTTCCCTTCCTTATATTTCAGATTTTATATGCAGTGACGTCAACCATTTGTTGGTGTGGGGTAGTGTTTATCGTAAGTTTCTGATCAAGGATTTCATAAAGATATATACTTGTATCAATATTAGTTGACAAACATGTCATGCTTCACCTTGAAACTATAATGTCGATACATTTACTAGAATTATCCATAAAATAAACGACAGCCTCTTACGAATTTGGGCAAGGGAGATGCCGACTATGTGTAGATGTGAGAATATCTTTGTTCATTTCGTAAACATAGAGCTTGTTGTCTAAGGTCATCTGAATGATCAAATGATCAAAAAAATCACTGACTGAATATTCTTAGGGCTTAAATCATGTCATCGAATTGAACGTCGTACAGTAACTTGATCAGTGAATGTCTTTGATTACATCAGATATATTTTACAGGTCTAATTTTCTCATTTATTGTCGCACTAAAGAAGACTGTTTTCAGAATTACAGGTGATTGCCTTGACAATATATTATATCACCAACCGAATCAAAATGGAAGAATACTCTATATTTTGTTTGACTTTTATAGTTTCGTTGGAATTATTGATTCTGGTGATCATTTTAAAATTACATGTCCATTATTTCTTTAAATTTTGTCGCAAAACTGTGCTTTCTCGTTGAAGTAATTATGATCGATAATTGATTGCTTTTCATAATATTCATTGATAATTGCGGACGTGTTCTTTTATATTCATTGATAGTATGCTAAACATCATCACAAACAGTGATCTGATTTACTTCTAATTGATGTTTCCTCAGAACTCCATTGCAAATAGCTATTTAAAATACATTATTGTTATCATATATTGTTTACATCAGTGTTTCGTTTTCTTGACCTGAAATGCCATCATCCGGATATTATCTGATAAGATTATTACAATTAAAATAACTGAAAAACTGGATACGTAAGCTCTTTATCGGACTTCTTCTTTTGTCGAATAATAGATTGTCTTGTCAATAACAAGTACCTGTAACCTAAACGTACAATGAATTCTGATCATGAACCTATCAACAACAGTTTTATGCTGTCAATTGAGACTAGACTGACTAACCTCTCTGCAAATATGAAGTATTCGTAGGATTAATTTCGAATAAGCAAATCGCACAGTGCACAAACACCTTCACACAAAATTTCAATCAGTTTATATGAATTGCATGACTTTCTGAAATATAGTATTAGATTATTTATACACATTGGTCTCTCACAAACTAGTCAAGCAACAGTGGACTGAACTAACTAACCTCTGTGCAAATATGTAGTCATCAAAGGCTAAATTTCGAATAAGCACATCGCAAAGGAGTGTCTTGGACAGTGCACAGACATCTTCACAAAATTTTTTTATCAGTAAATGTGACTTGACTGACTCTTTGTGAAATATAGAATTACATAGATTACACCGATTGGTCTCTCAAAAACTTTTCAAGCAACACTGGTTTAAAAGTGTAAAAAGGTTTGTAAACAAAACTGTAGCAGTAAACACTTGTAAAAGCTTTATTGACAGTGAATGGTGATAGACTTATTTCTGATGGTAACTGTTTAAATGCTTACATCCATTCATTGATCACTAAAGGTCAATACAACAATCTTCAATTGACATTTGCCCTACTTCCGGTCTCTTCGCCTTATAACAACCTTGATTTCATGATTCACGTCAGGATTACTAAAAATCTCAATACGGTTACTATACTGGTATCCGATTTTATTTTGCCGAAACCAAACTTCAAAATAACTTCATCAGGTCTAACGATATTTTACGTCAAGTACATCAATTTGGTATAAAGTACAGACGGCATAAACTTGCGAAAGTCAACTGATCAAATCACAATGAAAAATTATTTCCTTCCATTGGTCGTTGTGTATCATACGGATAGATTCTATGCGAAGACCAATCATACATATCAGTAAGAGGTTGTTTAAACTTGAAAGGACTATCGTTGTAGGAACTGTGCGTCTCCATCGAAAGTTCATATGTGTAAAGACCTTCTAAGAATAATTAGAATTAAAAACTGGATAACTTTAGACTCAGGTCAATACAGACAGGTTAAAAACTCGATAGACTATTTTCGTCGATCCTTGATTACCTTTAAAATGTAAGCCTGCGATTTGATCGAACCGCCAAACACAGAAAACGCTATAAATCGAGCACGTTTGTTGAATGTTGATTATTCAATCGAAATCAAATAGAAATTACTTAAATTGGATAAAAACACATCTGATGGGTAACGAGATGATTGTTTATTGAATAGTTATAACAACAATGTCAAGATAGATAATCACAATGGAAAGTAAATGAACAGCAATATTGAAATTCATGCAGATGCCGCAATCAAACAAAAGCAATTATGTTGGTCGGAAGAAACATTAACGGGCGAATGTGTTCAGTTAACATACAATCAAACTGATTTACATGGAAATCAATTTTCTCAATCTACCATTCAGACATTTCTACAGATATACACTTGGACCATAAACTGACGTCTACATCCACTAAGTTGTCTTCAACTAGTCAAAGGGCAAAATACGTATACCCCATTTCAATATTCTTCATTTCAGTGTCATGTATGTGGTAGAATGGTTAGAATTTCCGACAGCACACGAACCTCCAGAGATACTGGAGAAGTCGCTGAATGTACATTCGCATCGACATTAGAGTCATTTTCCAAATGATGGCTTGCAGCTAGGCAGTTAGGCTTCTACCTCATCGTATGCAGAGCTATAAATTAAATGAGACGAAGAGTGTAGAAAGCCTAAATTCAATGAACTGACTGACTTCATTTTTTTCTCGTGCAAGGTAAGCTTGTAGTAGATTTGGACGATTAGCTAATCGCACGGAAACAGGACATGATGTGAAAGCGATTAGTCATCTACGTGCGAAACATAGGAATTCATCGAATTTGTTTTGCACCTACCTCACCCCCGGAAATAAGGAGAGTTGGTCGAGCATGTAAGCTTTGTGATTTAAAATACCTTGATATGTATCGTAGTTCGAAGTCGGTATCTGTAGCAGATAAGATGGCATTTTTGAGGATGGCTACGAAGGAAAAAGGACAGAAAGGGCAGGCATCAAGATGGATCCGAGGTATATGATGGAAGAATCTACTTAACTGCTGAAAATGCAACATCAACGTCAAGACTGAGGTGAAACCTCATGTGTCTATCAATAATGAGCTAGATGTGGATAATTAAGGTGATGGTAACGAGAATGGAATCACAATAGGTAGTTTAGTTGCTCTTGCTAATTTAACTTCTCCGAGTACTTCAGTTCAAGACGAAATTGGATGATTGAGTGTCGAGAATGGAGGTGTCAGCGGCAATAGCGTTAGCCACATTGATGACACTACTGAAAGGGCTAAAATTCAGTGCCCTAGGTGCAATAAGGTGTCATCTAGGTTTAATAGACATGCTGTTGTGTTGAATATGCATCATGAGGAATCGAGCATGGATTTGTCCACCTGTCACACTCCACCATCTTTGACTTGTACCACAAGTATCGGGATGAGCACTACCAACTTTGATAAGATAGATGAGGTTAGGAGCATTCCCAGTAGGGAAAGCAATGTTGATCGAGTAAAGTTGGACACAATGTATGAGTAGAATGGATGTCTTGAGAAGCGTACTTCTACTTCTACAGCTGTGGCTGATAATGATAATAGTATTGATAATACTCCTGCGGCTAATAGTGATCAAGTGAAACCAAAAGGCACTCATCGACATCGAAGTGGACGTACATTACGCTCCCATACTGCTATCCAAGGTGAGAAGCAGAAGAAACGACATGATGCTACTATTATTAATAAGCGTAAACTTCGTTCTCTTTCGGATGCTGTGTCTAGCAATGGAGATGGTAGTCATCAGAATCGTAGTAGTGGCAGCGACAGTGAAGAGACAGAAAGTGTCAGCAGTCCACCTATAGTGACTATTCGGTCTACTTCATCGATTGAGCCTTCTAGTGTTTTGATCTCATCGAACCCTGCCGCAAATGTAAATTTGATTGAAGATGCACAAGGTTGTGCAACTGTAACTGATCCTACTGCTGTTGACTGTCAGTTGAGTGATGATGAGAAAAAAGTGTTTGATGGTAACAGCCAGTCCACAGTTTTGTATGATAACCGTGCTTTTGATGTGCATAAGTAATGTGTCTCTGAAACGGAACATGAAGAACAACAAGTGAGTTTATCGGTTTTGAATTGCGATACCGATGCTGTTCTTTCATGTAGCAAGATGGGTTATACAACAATGGAAGAGTTTCACTATATGGATGCTAGTGAAAACAGAAACAAAGTGACTCGTCTGACCGAACGGAATCGTGTCGACGATGATAATAATATGGATGTTACTGATGTGACAAATGAGTTGTCGACGATGAAGAATGCTGATCAAACCTCCTCTGTACCAGGAGATATATTGTTCATATGTTACTCCACATAGAGTCTTCAGGAGACGAGCGAATGTCAAAATTGGGGATCCCACACTTGCATAATATCTATGGGTCAAGAACTTCTGTTGATAAGTCAGCATCACAGATTTCATCGTATCTGCCGTTCGAGGAAATTAGTGGTGGATTGACGACACATCGCCATGATGTGGAATGTTAATGCGGAATAGGGTATGACCAGCTTCACGACGTGTTATACATGTTCATGTGGGTTAATTGGATAAGGTTTATACTACTGTTAGGTCACGCTACGATAGATAGTGAAATCAAGGATCGGATGGGAAGGTAAAGGTTCCAAGCTGAATAGGTCATATCAATGTTGGAGGGCGGTAAGGCGTACTGCTGTAAGTCCTACTCGTTCTTTCGGTGTGGATTGGGAGACGAGAGTGAACCCTTAATTGAAGTGTTTGTAAGAGTTTGTTTTGCATAGTGGGATTTTGTGGGCCGGTGCCGAATCTATGTGTTGACTGATGTGATGCACATACTTGGATTGTTGTTACCTATTTTTGTTGGTGAAAAAAACCAAGATTCTTTTGGTCGAGAGGGTTACGGCAGAAATGTGTTAGGCGATAACCCTACTGATATTTGTGATTCCGTCAAAGAATATGTTGATTTATCCGATGATAGTGCTTCAGGATTTCCTGAGCCACTTTTACCATCAATTTCGTTTGTTTCGGCATCTGAACTAATGAATGGGAGTAAAGTATTTGAGCTTCACTCATCTCAGTAGGCTTATCTGTGGTTCTTAATCTGTGTCTGACGATATCTCATCACGGGTACAGAAAGCCAAAGTGCGTCTTTTATGGCGTACGCTAATATCCCTTTGATAAGAAATAATCAAGTGTTCTGCGCTGTAGTCTGCACCATCATTCTTTACGGCTGTGAAACAAGGCAATTTGGATTAAATGACAATCGTAGGTTATCAGAATTCCATGAGAGATTTCTCCGAGGCATTGCTCGTATGTCTAAGAAAAACCGACTAAAATATGGGGAAACGAGTGGAGCGTACGGATGACGAATCAACAAATGAAGTAGTGAAACGTCATCAGTTGAGGTCGTTGGGGACATTTGTTACTCATATCCAATCCGCGACGATCGGAAGTGCTTTTTTGGGTGTATGAATAGGTCGGAAGAAAGGTAATCGCGACCATTTCCACATATGGCAGAAATCCATAAAGTTACTGACTGGCAGACTGAGTTAATTTGGTAGATGCTGACGACCTTTACAAGTACGCGAGACGAAGTTAGCCGATGGTTAGAGACCTTGAACAATGTGACTCTTAACCGTTTGCAATAACACTTGTGCAACGACTCATTGCGTAATGCTAAATTGTAATCTTCAAATTCCTCATCCTCCTTTTCTTTAGAGTTATCTGCAATGCCGAGCCTATATTGTCTTCTCTTTGTTGCCAGATGATGCTACTGTTTACTGTTCATATGTATATAGAACCTAACCAGATAATCCTGATATGGAGGTCAGACACCTGTGATTGGTCCTATGCTGAACTTGTAATGTCGATTTATTTTATTTGGTCGTCAGCATTATTATTTCCTCAATTTTGTGACATGAAGTCGAAATGTTGATGTTCGCTTGTCAGCATTTTGAGGAAATTTTTGGAAATCGCTGCTCATATATTATCCGTAGTACACCAGCATAACAATCAATTCACTTTTACTTTCACGTACCCAGTCCCCTACCTCAAGGTTCAAGTTTCCCTTTCTAACCAAAAGCGGAAATTAGTTCAATAAAATTTTCATCCATTTTGTGCACCTCCTCCTGAAACTATTTAAATATTTTTTCTGTATCTTCAGTTTATCCTGAAATATGAACGAATATACCAAAATGTCTCTCATTTGTTAGCTAATGGTACAATTAGCCTGCTTTAAAACTCCAAGGATGATATTGCTGCTTATGAAAGTTTTTAGTTATTCGCATTGTTGGTATTTTGTTGATTCACCACTGTGAGTGATGTGAGTGATTCAATGGAAACATTATAGATATCGAATGAAAAAATGAGCACATCTTCGAGCACGACTAAAAGAGTTTCGAATGGTGGCCTTTAAATAAAAGAAATGTGACTCTCGAAGCTTCGAAGCACTAGGATTGAACAATTAACTCCTTCTTAGATGTAATGAAAGTTCTCCAGATAGCAATTCCAAGAGAGGAAACCTGATAAATACATGAAGTAGAAGTTTCAAATTTTAACCAAAACGATAACAAGAGATAATGACATTTCGACGTTTAGATGCTGTATCTAGATTTTTTTCCAACGAATAAATAATAAATCTGCGCTATTTTATATTTTGATGGAAGTATAAAGTTATTTCCAACTGAAAGCATTACTGATGTGTCCTAATGCTTATGCGAGTGACGAATGAACATGAACAGTTCTAAAGAACAGATACATCACCCGTATTTAAGTGTAGTGCCTATGTTATTCAAAGGCAAGATAAACAGTGTAAACTATCATTGTGAATTTACTTGCTGACGAATGTTTGGATAACTAAATCGTGCAAAACAGAAAGCATGAAAGGAAAATGAATGAACAAACAGTACAGTAATACATTAATTAGTAGAATAAGTTATGATGATCAATGATTCACTTCCTATGTAAAATAGGTAGGTCTGCAAATGTCTCTTTGATATAATTTCTATTGCTGTCGATTTTATTATTATCAATCGTATGTTAGGATACTGTTTTCAACACTGCTGTCAAATTTTATATACCTCGCTGAAGACTAAAACTAAATAAAATTCCAGCTGATAGTAGCTGAAGTCATGAGAGGCAAATTCAGCGGATGGTCATTATGTTCAACTGGTAAATGATATAAAATAACGTGATTGACTTATTATGAACTATATGAAGATTGATGGAGTAGAATGAAAAACAAATTTTGTGCACCATTATAGGTACAAATACTAACATCAAAAAGGTACAGGTTTTAAACTGATTTATATATTTGTGACTTGGAATTACATATTATAAATTCAAACTCATTGAGGCAAGATGACGCGAATTCCAATCAATCGTCGAGCAATAGGGGACAAAGTATCTCTAGCCACACCATAACATGTGAGTTATAGTGAGAGTATAGTTTAAAGTGATACGATCTGTCATAAATGTCTCTCATCATCACTGCACAAAAATATGCACACGTTTAGTTACAGAATGTATGGAGACTGACTATAAGGACTATTCAGATAACTCATAATCGAAACTGTAAGAAAACGATAAATATTCCTCAGGTTTTCATTGTGTTTTACCTGATATATTTATTCTCTTACTTATCCATGTTGCCTAACGTATTCGAATATGGTTCATCTTTTTCATTTACAAGTATTTACAAGTGTTTTTTGACTTCGTTTACTGTATTCACACTTGAGCTTCAGACTGTAGTGTTTTTAAAAACGTTTGGTATTGTTATTTGATCCAGAGTTCAGTGATAAAAAATTGTGTTCACTGAACGCTGGAAAAGTATGATTTGACTTTTTTAATTTTTGAAAGAAAATAAAACTTAGCATATGATATTGGTAATTCCATTCAGTGTAATAAATCCTTGACTGTAGGAGTAAAATGAATCTTATGGATTCTTTTTATGTCGGTAGATGAATAGATTGCTTGTCCGATGGATAGATGAGTATAAAGACATTTAGATAGATGGGTAGACATATAGGCTGAAATATGTTGGTTAGGCGTTTTCGAAACCTGATCAATGTTATGTTAACGGATGTGATATCACAGATGGGGGGAATACCAATGTAAGATGTCTATGGATTATAAAAGTCAGTTTAATTAACGATAATCAAGAGTAATCCAAAAGGAATTTACTTTTGAACTCAATAAGATTAAGTGCGTTTCTTGATGCACAAAATGAATTACTCATAGAAGATCTGAGCGATAAATTGACTCAGTTTAGTTAACAAATGTGATGATCGTGTTTTACTGAAGAACATTCATGTTGACTTGATTGCATTTAAACACGTGTGCATGGAGAATCAAAGGAGCATTAAGCAAATGGAAGTGAACATGAGATTTACAGTCAAGGTTTGCCTAAAATTATTGCGGCTTCTTTTTAGTCGCAGTATCAAAACAAACAATAAACGAACGTCCTGATAGGCTACTGTGATTATATTGTCTCAACTGTACCAGCAAAATGTCTTGATATAGCGTAAAAAAATCATTCTACAAACACTCAGCCAGAGTTTATTTATACTCCATAGAGATGTATTTGAGACATTCACATATAAACCACACCTAAACGACGAATAAACAATCAAAGCCGAAGATTTTCCTGGTGTTTATTGTAATCTCCAGGTCAAATGATCGGCCTATGGAATAAATCCGAAATAAAGGTATTTATCAAGCGAGTTGTGGGGGTCCACGTCCACCACAAAGATTTATTGACTTATCTCAAGTCATGATGAATATCAAAAGTAATCTGCCTTAGAAACGAGCCATCATTTGGATGAATAATCAATATTTAATAGGATTAAAAATCAAATAGATGAAAAAAGAATGACCACAAATAATAACCATTTAATTCTGATTTATCATTTAATAGTTATACAGTCGAAAGTGAAAAGGAAACTCTGTTATTCCATAGCCTTCCGTTTTGAACTAGTTGAAAGCTATCAGCTTCACTCGTCACTTGATGACATCAACGGACAAACGAACATTGTTGTGTCTGTTTACGTTGTCTCGCATATTGGTAGCACACTGTGAGGGAGTATAATAACGAGATTGTGCGCTTCAGATCGAACACAACACCAGCAAGAGACACAAGTATATCATGCCAACAGATCCTTACTTGGATATAAACAGAGACTGAAAGTTTCCTGCTAACTATCTGTTACTACCGGACTTCATAAGATTAGCATCCAAATATAATCAGGGGTGTATGGTTGGTACTTGAAACTAAATTAATCTATTGTCAGTTGCAACTCAGTAGCGAAGATTAGTGCATTTATGCCACGAGAAGTTCATTTCAACGCACAATCTCCTATTGTGTTAAACAAGACGTAAGGTGGTAAATTTTGAACAGCTAGACAGGATGGCTGTGTGGTGCCACACTGATACTTTACCTGCAGTTCTCTTGACGTATAAAATCGTATTTCCAAACGATTGCCATATAAGTTGTGTTTCTTCATTTACTAGTCCTGAATAAATCTCTCAATTACAATCAAAATACTTTGAGATCAAGATTCCTGTTTCTCAATATAGCTGAAATCCATACTACTGAAGATAGTAGCTAGTTCCAAGACCAACCGAACTTGATTTGAAATAGTAAAATAGTTCTAGGTATGCAATGTTGGCGACCTCAGATGTTGATGAACGGACGAGAGTATGAGGGATTCAACAATATCAGCACGAAAAAAGTTCGGACTTCAGCAAGCAGTTAAAAATGATCAGAGGCAATAAATATTTGTGAAAATAATTTTTTAGGATGGTGAAGCTTTCTTACATTGAAAAGACTAAATTCAGGCTACGAAAAAACCTTTTTCACAATTATACCATCTGTCAAATAAATGTCTGCGGAAACAGTATTCACTCATAATACCACGAAGAATTGCGTAATTATGAACATAAAACTAACATGTTTTAGAAATCAAGTAAAACGCAAGCTTGTACTGTCAATTGTAAGTTTGTGATCAATAATATCTGAAGTCTAAAACACAAAGGACTCGATAAATCCTATTTAACTAGGACAGCATGCAGTAATAAAAATTTTACTTTTATTATTACAACTGGCATATTAAGTACACCTGTAGTACAAATTCAGAAAACAATATATTCCTACTGTCAAAGTCAATTGATGATTGTCAGTCCAGATGCGTTTATTTTAAGATCATTTTAAGAGCTGAATCATATTTATATTTGATACTTATAGAATCACTGTATTAGCCATGGTTTTCGTATGCAAACTAATCAAAAAATGTTGAACTACAACTCGTGATGAATTTACCATATAGAAATTCTAGACACGTGAAAATCCTCAAAAGTCCTCTTAAAGGAAAACGTAGCGCCAACATTGAACATTGCACACAGACATTTTCACCACATTTAATTTACAATGATAAGATTATCAATCGGTAGAGCCTAATTAACAGAACATTAGACTGTTTTTAATATACAATGCCCTGTCTATGAATCAGTAAAGATTACCGATTTCCTAGAGTTCGCGTATATTCTATTCAAGGCGCTTCCATATACCACGTTATTTATCCTCTAAGACATTATCTTGGTATAAAAGTAAAATGTTCACTTGCAGGAAATCGAAGTATTCATCTAATCAGAGGAAAGCCTAAATACAGGAAAAACTTCCCAAACATGTAATCGTCTGTTATCTCGCTACTCACAAGGACCAAGGAAATATGAAGCGTTTAATTGTTGAAACAAAGTCCCGTAGGGTTGGAAAAGATGTTGAATAAATAAGACTGATGGCTTCAACTGGAAGCATTGGACTACTACTCTTTCGGATTTAAAAGTTCGAGATATCACTCCAAACAAGGAGAAATAACGGTTATTATATCACTAACGATATCTCAAAGAATCCATACTACACCTCATATTTAGGTCATCCGAAATATCTTTTCCAAATGTTGAAATCAACGACTTTGCCTTAGTGCACTTCATCTGTCAAACTTCAGTTATATGTGATGATCTTAATTTATGTGATTTGAGAAGCCTTTCATCCAAAGGTTTATCTGAGCTATGAGAATTACAGTACATCATTTAAGTAAAATTACGTGTTACCCACAAACATTATTCATTGCATCTTACTGAATATTGAATTATTGATGCTGAACTCAAAGAAATTGGAATAAAACTGTAACTAGGTTTAATATATCTGGCATATATGAAACGTGTATTATCAAGACAAAATGTGATCTTGTCACAGATTTCTCATTCGAAAAGTCACTGGTGTGGTGGATTGTTATACAAACCACTTTGTTGATTTTCCGTGTCTCAGAAAAACTACTTTGATCAGTAGAGTCTCAATAACCAACCAACCATCAAAGAGACTTTGATTTGATGAAAAATAAGTGTGCAGAAATAAATATCGACAAAAATCAGAATCGTAGTGTTTTGAAGTTTAAAGAATTTCTTTGGTATATTTAATCCGTCAACGTCAGATGAACATTAGGAACTTGGAAGCGTTAAAGGTTATTTGGCTCTACTGAGGGACTCCTCAGAAGTGCATATCAACTAACTTCCAAGTAGTAGTTGAGCTGGAAAACCTCTGTCTATTGCGTGGATACTCACCTAATAGACCACAGAGCTCGTGAAAATTATGTAATGTTTAGTGTTGACAGTTTTGATAGGTTTTCGAGTTGCAGGTGATTTTCGATTCCAGAAAAGCAGCACTTGCTTTGTCAGTCCACGCCATCATATCATGATCAGATTAACAATGCTTTAAAATAATGTTGCCCAGATATGTAAGGGTTTCATGTCCATCAAGTCTTCTCGATCAAAGGTAATTTGGTTGAAAGATGTGACTCCTTATTAAAGACTCTCGTTTTTCGCTTTATGTTTGCTGAGACTTGCCGCTGAAAAAGCCGCTGCAAAGCGAGTCATCTTCACTTGCATTAGTTTTTGCTCGTCAGATGAAATAGCTGAATCATCTGCAAATTCAAATCGACTAGCTGCTTCCTGGCTATCCACGGTATACCGATGCCTAATTCTGCATCATCCAGTCGATCATCGGAAGAAAGAGAGGTAACAGCAATATAAAAGCTTGTCTGAAACCGATTGTTACATCAAACCGGTCCTTCAGCAGTCCTCTAGTTATCATTTTGCATTTTAATCCATCTTCAGAATTCATTAACATGTCGACCATATTCTCAGATAGAATATCCTATCGAAGAAGCCTCCATGGAGTTATCTTGACCGCGCTATCTAATGGTTACTCGTAGTAACAGGAATGGATGATACGTATAACATCTCTCCTGTCTTTAAAGAATAAATGTATTCACAATATAGCAACGATGTTGATGGCGACTGATGACTTGTTGTGGAAACCTGATTTTCGTGAGAATTTTCTTCGTCCTAGGCTTTTGTGTTCTCTGATTATGTCCTATACGTTGTTCGTTTCTATAAGCAGGTCTTTGAGGGTTTCATCATGTTTTCATTTGTTTCATAGTTTATTTATATCAGTATTGGATTATTTCTCTTTCTACAGCAGTTGTAGTTAATTCTAAATTTTAAAATTGCTAACGAGGTTTTGAAAGAGTCAAGGGAATTTTCCTATGTACTTTTCAGGCTAGTCGTTTCATTCTTTATATTGTGACTTTCAGCTTGCATGTAGTATTCGCGTCGTTGTCGGAACCTTTAATTGTTACAGGCAATGACGTTTTCCTGATTGTGTCTCTGTCTGTCTTCGTATTACCGACGTGTGTGTAGACATGCTCAACCGAAGCGATAGAAATCAGACATATTTTTGTCTTGCTCATTTCTGTCTACATCCATGTTATTTGTAACCACATTTTTACATCAGCGCAAAGAACCATAGACCGTGTAGCTGTCCTCGGAAGTTAACCATCAGGTATTGGTTTCAAGGGGAATTTCAGGAACTTGTGTCACATTATATCTTCGCCACACAAGAATAATTTGGTCCAGGCTTTAGAGAGATCTATTGTTCGGTATATTATGAAATGCTATCTAAAAGTCATAGAAAACAGCATACACTTGTTTTCTTTTAGTCGTACACAGGTTTTACCTGCCCGTTCGTCTGATTACATTTGTTGTGTGCAATTATCCTTCCTAAAGACGTGTTGTTTATCTGTAGTTTATTTCCATGTAGGTAATAACAGACTTATAAACTACTCTAAGTTAATTCATGGACTAAATATGATGCAGAATATTATTTGTATAGTATTGAATTGACTTAATTAGGGTTAATTAATGCATTTGTCACATCTGATCAATGTGATTGGCTAGCTTGACTCAATCACATTCCTTTTGTTCTGAACGTAATAAAGTAGTTATCTTTACCTCACTAAACAGAACATTATATTATGGACTCTTTTTCATAAGGTAATTTAAGTAACTTTCCGGAAATTTAATATGGAAAACCTAAACATTTTTTCAGAATCGGATGCAATTTTACAATGTCAAACTCACACTTAGCGTAAATTAATAAATGAAGCGCCGTCTTTTTAGTTCGGCCGCTTTAACTGAGTTAATGAAATATACGACCAAACTGAAGAGACGGGAAGGAGACAAGTTAAATGCAGTGATAGGCACCTTGAACTTTATTATATTAACATTTTTCTATAGTTTTCGATTATTTCGAAACGATGTTGCAGTATAACATATTTTAGGCGATATCGACAGATAAGTAATAAATTGGAATTATTGAATGAGAAAACTTTCTTTCTTTATGAACAAAAGTCAACAGATGTTGTGGTGAGTTTTTGAAGTCTTGGCTAACCAATTTTATTAAAGCTTGCAGCACCTGAATAGGAATTCTGCTGCTGATCAACTACTCTCACTTCACTGAGCCTTATACCTCCATGAAACAGGGATAACTAAGAACAGCTACTTTAGAAAACTAAATTTATTTCCTAGAAATAATTTGATGTCAAAAAAGGCTGATAAAATGACTAGGGAGTAACTCTCTTGGTAGTTCAGATACGCGTTTTGTCCAGTTGAAACCAAAACATGTGTTTACGGGTATGACTGTTCTTATATTTATCATAAAAATAATTTCCCCTTATAACCTTAACAAATAACGACACTAAGTTTTTTCTTCAACATCTGTTCAATTGGGCAATTCAATAGCAACAAGAAAATTTTACGCTATCCCTTCTAGACAGTTTTGATTGGTTCAACAGATTGTATTCGATTGCAGCGTTTCATATTATTTGATAATGCCTCAATTCACAGTCAAAATGCACTATTCCAGTTGACGCAAGCAACACGTTCGGAGGAGGAGGAAAATAAGTTGACTGCCGTCAAGACTAAATATCAACTCAAACATAAACAATGCAGTTTAGATAGAGACATAGAAACTCATTAGAGGCAAAAACATAGAAACCATTAGAAACAAAAATCTTATCATCTCCATTGAAATCGGGCAGACTCAAAAAATATACAACTGAAGGAATCAATAAGAACCTATTTCAAAAAAATCAATAAGGGGGGACTTAAACAAACAGAGCTTTCAAAATTAGATCTTACTGGGTCAGTGGAATGATAAGCGTCAGTTATGTTTTCAAGCGTACACCTTGAAATGCCTCTCAACTAATATTATTATTTGTTTTCAACAACTGTTACGTTTCAACAAGACTAGTTCCATTTTTCCTAATTCTCCAATTCACTTCACTTTGTTTATAGTCTTTTCGACTCCATATTCGTCAGCTTAGATGAACAGTAATCCCTTTCCTTAATCTCTATATGCAGAAAAGGATTCTTGAATATTGCACAAATATTTATCAAAATCCAACTTGAATACATCAATGATCAGTTTGCTTTCACTAAAACAGTGTGAAACGAAATCCTATTCATCATACAGCAGTAAGTAATCAAGCATCACATGTCACATCATAATAGATAAAGCATACAGATCAGAGTCCAGTGATCAAAAGCATAGTATCAAGTTACCTTGACAACTGTCTCATCATCACTACACGTATGTATGCACAAGTTTATTGAAATGAAAATTAAGCTCTATCGGATGTCTAAATTCACTGATTCATCAGATAAGCCCAAAAGAAATTGGACGTTTATTCGACTTTCTCATTCACAAATACTGTCACATGTTCATTGATGATGTTTACTTTATTTACAACTGAAATACAGTTTCATTTTGTTCACGTGGACGTTTTTATTTTATTATTTAGTCCAAATTTTAGTGTTAATACCATACTTTGACAATCAATACATTTTTTAAAGTAATTGGTGTATGCGATTAAAAATTTTGTTGATTTTAATAAGTTGTGTTACCTGAACGCTCGAGAAGATTGATGTGAGTGTGTACATTGCAACAACATGATACAACTACGGCTTTACTTTTTATGAGTTGATTGGGGCAGTACAATAAAATGTATTGATTCCTTGAATATAGGTTATTATATAGATAAATAGATGAATAGATTGAACGATAGACAGACAGTTTACAGACAAATAGATTTCTGTGTAGACAGATAGACAGTGAATTATAATTGTGATAGCTATCTACTTAAAAGCGTAAAGAATACATCCGCATCAATCGAGTTTTCCGACGTCTAAGACATGGTCATGAATCTTAAGCAATCAATATACTGTTGAATTTGACGAAAATAAATGAAGAATTAAAATTTTACATTTTTATATGATCCATGTATTTACTTATCTTAATAAATTCAATCTAGAATTTACGACAATTCACTCCAAGATTGAGTTATTGGTATTATCCACTCGAAATATTACAACCAAGATAACATGGACATTTGGTGCAACTTCAGAACCAAATAAAACTAGTGTCAGTGACAATACAAATTTGTGCATGTAAGTGACATTTATCGAGAATTCACCATTCCACTTGTCAGATTCAACGCAACTGCATGGGATTAGACATATCGGATATCTGGTGCCGCTTTGGTGTAAGTCAATAAACATGGAAAACTTCTTTAATTTTGATTTCCAACTTGTTCTCCAGAAACTTCCTTCGAACACAAAAATCAACTATGAATAATATATTGATAAGCAATCCTTTATTGCCATTACTATCAACGCTTGTTAGCAAAACCTTTTGTATTCTCAATCATCTAGAATTGGATAGACATGTATATTATTCACTGAGCACCCTTAGGTGGTAAACCCAATATATCTTATTTTGTTGTACAATTTATTTTCACGTTCCACAGTTATCACTCTAATATAAGCACCCATCATATTACTCATCAAAGCATTACACACCGCATCTAAGAGGAATACGATCATCATGACGTCGACGGTTGGTGAAAACGATTCCGTTCATGTTTATGGTTTTCTAAATATTTCCATAAAGTTTTCATAAATTTCATTCCGACTGGATGTTCCTCGTATATTCAGTTATTTTTATATGTCAAGGATAACAGTGAAATGGATGTCAGATAAATGACGATTACAAATGGAAAGCATAGATCATGCATGCATTATGGTTGACAGTATTACTGGACCAAAAACCTTGATTCGGAATAGGGGTTAGCTTCGCACGATGCACATCAAAATAGATTACGATGACAAGTGAAGATTATAAATTAAGTGTAGCGCACGGGAACCTGTACGAATAGATGCATAAAAGCTTGTTAGATCCACCGTTTGCATTGTAGTTGCGAAAATCTCACCGCACTTAACTAAATAGGTTTCAAGCATTCACATTTTGTTAGTTATCTATGCATCTTTTACCTTCAAGCCGGTTTTTCACAATGTGTATGTCATCATTTATTACACTAAGTAGAAGTTAAGTACAACTCATTTGGTGGTTTGTTTTCTAACTCTTCATGTTTCATGCAATGAATATTCAGATTCGTTAGGAAAAATCTTTCTAGATCTTCATTACGGTAAAGCTGAATGAAGAACACCTAACATTCATATCGATACTGGAAAAGTTAACATGAGAACAGTGCTTGACCAGTAAATAAGTAGTAATGTTAATCATTGCTAACACGTTCAACAATTCACTGACTATGAAGTGACAGGGTAATGGTTTCTTTTTCAGTTGATTAGGATAACTGTCGGTGTTAGATTATGTTATTCCGGTCACTGGTGTGAACATGTCCCAGTCTCAACACTGCTTTTTGCTATTGTTTTTTGTCTAGTATTGAAAGGTTCTGTAGGCGATTGAAGAATACTGTTATTTTCAGTTTCCTGTGTAATGGAATTGTTTTTAGCATTTTAAGTATAATCCTATACATGAATAGGAAGCAGTTTACAGTAAGTCTTCCTGAATAAAAAACTTCAATGTATGTAAAGCGATTACTGACTTGAATTTGTGTGTGAATTGAGAATGTCATTTAATAACTAATCATTATAAGACATAAAACATAATGATTGCTTGCTACATTTATTTGCTCTGTTATAGGCGAACCATTTTCCAGTTCCTTTAGCAGAAAATAATATTTTCAGAGTAGGTGAATACACATTTAAGGACTGAGGTCACTGTCTCTCCTACATAACGAAGACAGGCGATTGTGATATAACTGCTCTGGTGCTGTAATCGTTTTATGAATTCATTCAGACACACAGCTCGTATGTAGGTAGCATACGAAAAATTACTATCGAATGAAAATATGTACACTTATTTGTTGTCCAACTAATATTCACAAACAGTAAGTACAGTTGCATAGAATCCATATTTTCAACACGAAACTATATAAACTGTAACTCGACATAATGCATGGTCAAAATGCTACTATCTGTCATTATATCTATTATTGAATAATGTTTTACCGATGCAAGTCAGATATTCATGAAAGATATGAAATGAAAATCTATTCCAGGTTGAGTTTGTGATTCTGTCAGCCATTTGTTGGTGTGGTGCAATTTTTATTGTAAGTTTCTGAAAAACACTGAATTTCGATTTCTACATAAATAAATGTACAATAACCCCCTGTTCATGGTGAATTAAAGAATATCATACTCAACATGGAAACAATAAATTCGAATCACCAACAATTATTATTGATGATTTTTGAGTGTACAATAGGTTGTTCCAAAACCATAACATCATAACTTCAGAGTGAGATATTTATTGATGTGCTGGTACAAATTTAGGCAACTATTGAATATGTTTATGTCAACTGCATGGGTGACAGCGAGTCCAGTTGTTAGGTGCAATTATATGCCAATTGCACATGTCGGTTCCACACAAATGTTCCAAATAATAATGCTTTAAAATTTGCATATCAAAGAAGAATAAACTGAGCTCTAAATTGAATCAGAAAAACAGGAAGTAGAAGTAAGCATAAATGAAAATGGACATCATTCACATACGGATGGTTTTACTGCAAACTTGATGGATTATGTAACTTACATACAGACTTTTTTCAATTCCCGCATATTCGATGCATAGTTCACAAAGGTTAAATTAAATTTATTACTTATGTAGATTTAAACCGAACTATCTCTTAGCACACTTGTTCGCTGCCACTCAATAATTTCGGTATAAAAATGAAAGCTAATCATTGTATCAGTCACGAGAAAATATATAATTGCATTTCATAAATGCCACAAAAATATGTAAGACAAATAACAAAGAAATGTCATGTACTATCGAGCTAAGTTGAAACTAAAACCGTTTATTTTTGAAGATTTTATTCAGAATTTCTCGAAACGAAATCAGTATCACAGGGGTTTTCAAATACAGTTCGAAGATCTCCATCCTCAGTCTTGGTTTTATATTGATCGATTCAAGAATTCCAACAACCAACTCAACAGACCTCACAACGCCAACACGCAAATTAAATGCATTCACTAAGGACAGGCTATTTGAGGAATTTTCTTCGACTTTTTGTGAGAAGTCGTAACTAGTCGGCTACAATCAAGTTGAGTTGTAATAAAGTGCTCACCGAAGACAATGTAATAAGTTATGCAAGACAGTGGATTGATTGAAGTATTACCATTACAATGATCCGTAAGTTGGATGTTCGTGCAGAAGTTCGAAAGTACTGGGTTACAATCCTGCAAGTGAAGGTAATCGACGATACGTACAAATTATGAGACTGATTCTAATTCATCTGTAACGTGTTTAAGAATACTGCCGGTCTTTAGCCTGGACATAGTACGGTGGATGAACCTGTGGCTGGTGACTAAATACTGTGACAAACTAACTGGTTGAAAAATGATATCCTTGAAAATCTACCGAACAAACATGTTTTCAGGTAAATGAACATTTTGTACAATTTGAACAACATCTAGAATCACCAACAAATATCATGCAACATCAAAATAAGGAATTTCAATACAAAAGCCAAGAGCAGACGAGAATGGAGTTGAATGATTGGTAACATGTGTATATCAGTACGTAAATAGTAATTATCAAGTTACAACGCTGAAAAAATCATATATAATTATTATTCAGTTGATGAAATGAGTTTCAAATAAATTGCGCGAAGTAATTCTATGTAGCTGTGGGTATATTACTTCGTTTATATTTCTGATTCACTTCCTACTGAAACTTCAGAAGTGACTGATATTATGTTTGTCACTGATCAAATTATCTCCAACAAGGCTAAATATTATCTTATACAGCCAATTTGTTATTGTATATTATACAGCTATGAAGTTAGTCACCATGAAATTTCCTAATTAATTTCTATGTATCACTATGATAGTATGTAAACTGTGCAAATTTGCCTGCCAGGGTTTCTGTGACATGACATCGTTCACATTAATTTCAAAATTTAGTTTATCCACTTCTAGTTATCATTGCTGTGATTCAGATGGATGTTATAAGACTGGTCAATAAACATACATTGAGATCAATCTAAGAGCTTTTTTTATCACATTTATTTAAATTTTATACTTTGTCATAAACTTTTGATTTTTCAAGTTAAAATAATCACCCGTCAACATAAATCTTCAATTTTTCAGTGTTTTTTTGAAGTTGGCGGTTTGATCGAGGTACAGGTTCATATTATTCGACATGCAGAAAATCATACAGTAGCAACCAGAATAATTCTTTGAATTTTTGTCTGATCATTATTGAGCGCAGCATGAAAGAAGTCGGTTTTTTAACTCCCTTTATAATCACAAAGTATTTTCACAGTTGAACTTTAGCAAGATAAAGCTTAATTTCAATGAAATAACTCATTCAAAGTACAAACAGACTTTAAGTCATAAATGTGAAAAAGCTTCACCCAGTTTTAATCCGTATGATACATATGGGTCGGTTGAAAAAAATTTTTTTGCATTGAGATTCGATCGAGAGATTTTCGTCTGATTTAGCAGTGTGTACCATATACAAGCTGTTCATATACTTAAGGCTGATTTCGAATAATATCATTTTGAAGACGAGGCAATAGATCACCATTGTGAATCGCAATACTTATTTTCATCATTATTCAACACGAGTCTGAGTTCTTGGCGTAGCTTGTGGATGGATGGATCCTCAAAGCATATAAATTAAAAAAAGCATTATGGAGAATTTGTTCGTTTCAACAAAGAAGCACATGATTTATATCATTTCTTTTCGATTTTCTGAACTCAGATACTAACATGTTATAAGTATAATTATAACAGTATTCTTCTGGAAATTTCGGATGACGTGTCGAAATTGTACACTTTTTGAACTCATTTTTCAGCTGAAGACATGAAAATTGAAGCACATCTACTCACATTCTCAAAAGCTGGTGGCACCGTCGCATCCCGTCTTCTTATTATTTGATTCTCCAAATTTCTTCACTTTTCAATATGTATCATTGACAAATTGAATCTTTTCAAAATCTGTGCGACCAATCACATCCCTCCTATATTTTATCTGATCGAAAGTTTCCAAACCGTTGGACTGTATGTTTCTAGCTAGATATTTCAATAAAATGACGAGAATTATATTAGTTGAATGTCTGTTTTGAACGAAAATTATTTCATTAGACTATCATGTTAAGTTTGAATGAAGTATACCTCATTTGTTGACTGAAAGATGATATTTGTCATTCTAGATTTCTGCTCAAAATTTTATACATTGGTATTGTTTTCCTGATTGACAAACACCATAATGAGAAATATAAAAGAAACAAGACAATTCTTGTCTTTTGACATTATGTTACTTATTAGTATTCAGAGTTTCTCCACATTTCAATGTAGTTCAGTGGTTGTGGTATTGATCGACAAACTAGTTGTATGCTCGTCGGTTGAAACGCATCCTTCATGAACATCCATTTTGTATATGAAGTTTTCGTTGGATTATTCTACGATTCTATTTTGTGCAACCGCACTTGTAAAACTTATTTGAGATTTTACATGTATTATATTGTATATATTCATCACTACCAAGTGATAAGTGAAGTGATAAATATATATTCTTTTCATTATTTCACGGTTCATTATTGTTCAGTGGCCTTACAATAATATAGTGTGCTCAGATTTACGATCATGCTGCACGTAATTTTAAAAAAATACAGCTAGGGATAATTAAACGGATCCTAATATACAGCAAGTGCAAACTTCTGCTTTGACGAAAATTACAAAGAGTTGATTATCAAAATCCAGGTCAACGGATTTTCACATACATGTAGGAAATTTATTTATTTATGCTGCCTAATAAAAATAAATGTTCTCATTCATAAACCAGTGAGTTGTTGAACATTGATCTTCAAGATGAAAATGCAATATAGTTCAAAAAAAATTCAAAGGAACGGTGAAAATAATTCAGATGCTAAGGGTCGATACCGTACGTGAATGGCTCTGCGAAACAAAGGTATTCGAAACCAGTGACAGTGATCAATATATACAATGACTATCTCTTGTAAAATGAAGAAATAATTCAGGAAAAGTTTCACAAAGTAAACTAAACTTATATGCCAGAACACAACCGTACAGAATAAGAGTTCCAGCAACAGAGTCAAGCCACTAACCTACACTTTTCGAACCGGAGTTATTTGCAACAGTAGAAAATTCATAACACTGCTGACAAGTGAGTGACAACATGGTTTATTAGTCCGTGTTTGATGATGCCAACAAGGTCACGAATAACGAATGCGGACTGCCTTATGTAATTCAATAAACTAAGAGAATAAACAACGGTCCAAATATTGCTCTTATATTCGTTCGCTCATCGAGAAAACTGATTTCCGTATTTACGTACCATACATATTCAAACAACAAAATGTAGCATCACATGACAGCAAAGATGAAGTATTATATGTCCAGCGTTTAGAAAGTGGTATAACGTATGAGGTAAAACCACAGTGCTTCGGTTAAAAGGCATCTTGCCCTTTGATCTTATTAGCGTTTCCAGTTTTATAATAAAAATCTTCAGAAAAATACTCACATTATTTTGATGCTATTCTGAATGCATGGTGGAGCTTATCAATGAAAGAATCCTCAAATCACATGAATGTAAAATCAGCACATATGATTTAAGTTTAAACCGATAAAGTGCATTGAGGCAAAGTTGCTCGTTTCAACAACGAAAACACATGTTTCATACGATTTATTGTTGATCTGCTGAAAGCAGTTACCCACACGTTATTAGTATTATTATTACATTGTCCTTCTGGGAAATTTCGGATGACATGTCGGGATGATAATCATCCCTAACTTATTTTTTATCTGAGGTCATGCAAGTTTAAATGATAGCCACCAACATTCACAAACGTAGAGGAACGGTCGACACACCTCTTCTATTTATTCGATAGATTGTGAAAATCGGTAAAGAAACCATATCGTGATACCAAGCAATCTTTATGTGAGTCATTAAATCAAGCTTTTTAAAAAGTGAAACAGTTAGATTCAGAGAAATTTGAGTCGGAAAGAGTTCTTCTGACTTTTGTTTTTCGAGAATCAGACATATGTAATTCAAAAACGGACTTGTGTATAATGTCGATTATTATTTATAGCTAACTTTATAAGTGATGGTTGCCCGAACATTTTCATGTACAGAACTGTTAACTTTTCAGTTTTGTTTTTTTTATTGCGGTTTTGAATGAATCATTTACTGGCAGCAACATGTACAATTTAAGTATACCTGCAAATATCAACTAGACTCACAGAGACTAATGATATTCAGATAAACATAAACAACATTATTATGTATATTCATATGCACAGACGAGGACTTGAATTATAGACTCCGGGATATCTGAAACTGCAAGTTAGTCAATTAGTCCCATCTTTATCGACAAACAAGCAGTGTTCTCCTGAAGCCTCAGATGTGAATTCACTGCACTTTGAAATCACAGCTACTCGTCATCGACAAATTATTTAATTATCGACAAGTGAGGCAGCAAGCTTCAAAATTAAATTACCGAATCCCCTGACAGTATAACTCTAAAAGTCCAATCGAATAATGTCTCGAAGATAGCAAATAAGATGAAATACTTATGAAGTTGCCGAAATTATTGCCAGTTGCAGACGTATTTGCAATGCAGTCTCAAAAGTCTATCAATTACAAATGAATAACCTCCCAATTGCTGCTGATTTGTTAAATATTTCCCATAAGCAATCAAAGAAACGGTAATATTAATCAAGGTTTATTATGAAAAGCGATCAATAAGGTTAAGTGTCCATACGTGCTCCAACCGGAAAGTACAGTTTATTGACAACAATGAAAGAAATAATTAACATGTAATTTAGAAATAATCATAAATATCAGGATCTCAAAGGAATATATAAAAGTCGAATATGAGGCGGAGTAAACTGTAATGTTTTTCATCAAACGATATGATGTCAATGCAGTTACCTGTAATCGAACAAACAGACATTTTAAGCTAGACGATAAACACAGAAATGTTTGGGTACAATGAATGACACTTCGACATGATTCTAATCCTGCAAATGAAAATTCAGTTATATGTTTGAATACTTGATCAATCAAATAAACTGAGAGAACATCCAGTTTCTGTGTGAAATAAACCAAGTAATACCTAAAATCTTCACCGAACAGCACTTCTTCTTCATGCCTTTTTCTAATGGTGTGGGAGCTGCTGATGTTTCAAGCCCGAATTTATCATGAACAATTCTTGTTATTGTTTCAAATTTAAAGATTCAGTGTGGAGTACTGTATTTCACAATTCACATAGTGCAGGGGGAGTGACTTAAAAAAATGTTTACATGTATTTATTCATATTTATTGATAATTGATCATCCATCAGCAACTTACGATAAATGAAGCCTCGCACCAACAGATGACAGATAAAATTGCGGATGCAATCTACAATACAGTGGAAGATAATATTTCATTACAGTTCATTTTGTGAATATTTGATTTGCATTCCAAAAATTTTATTTATTCCTAGATATGATTGATTGCTATATGTGCAATTCAATGAATTTACGAACGACGAAAACACAAAAGACATTAAACATCATCGAAAATATTTGTTTATTGAAAATATGGTGACCTGTTTCTCTCATGAATCTACGAATAATATCATGTACACGAAATCTGATTTAATTAACATTTATTCACATCTTCATGATTGATCTACAACTTTGAAACACTACTGAATTTTGAAATTTAGATATTTTAGAATACATTTAGAGAGCTTAGTTTTCGGGGAAATCCGTTCGTGTGTAAAAATTTGTTATGATCTCGCTGACACATTCTCTTCAACACTTTGTTACTCTCTTTACTCCCAATTTGCAGTGTTCATATTTGTATTTTGTAATAACTACTATTTTCTGTACTTTTACTGAACTTCATAAGTTTCTTTTCGAAATGTCGACGAGTTGTTTAAATTTATACTCAACATGGCTACAGCCATATTGCATATGATAATAGCGTGGTGACGTCGTATTCTTGACAGGAAAGACGCTTGCTGCAAGAGGTAGAACCTCATTGTGGTACTTTCGGATACGAACAGTATAATATTGTTATGTAATTGTCTGTATTCCTTTTTTGATTGATAATAGAACCCTTATGACCTAGAAAACCGTTGCTTTGAAATTGGACTGGGATAGGCGCGTCACTGACCTCTAATGTTTCTAAAATCAAAACTTAATGAAGTGAATTTTCTACAGGAAATCAACTCATCGAGGGAGCCAAAGTCACCGCATTAAACCGCATGTATGAAATTACACTCTCAATGGGGCTGACGATTCCACATTTAACTCAAACACAGCAGTTTGATTCAGTTAACTTCTATTCATTATACAGTTTTTTCCATGTGTTTTTCCCTGTAAGCACGATGTATGCAGTACGTGCATCACTGAAGCAGATTACAACGACCAAAATATAACAAACGAATAACAATTCAATGATTGTTCTCAAATATATATCAAGGATGTCAGTATATTATGACTTAAATAAATGTAAGCTGTCGTTCGTGAAAATGTACCATATAATAGTTCTTCAACGTGTGTTTGCTGTTAACACGATGTGTGAACTTCAATGGTTTTATACAACGATGTTAGCAACAGAGCGAATAGAACATCATCATCGCTTCAATAACGAAAACGCTGGCTTACGTCTATCGGTTTGAATATCATGAAATTTCGAATGCAGTTGTACGCAAAAAATACTAAAGAATGTTTGGTTTCAATGTTGAAATGTTTGTAATTATGGGAGCAAAAATTAACCTTAATTGTTGTGAACATTTTTCTAACGTTTGGTCATTAATTGACATACATGATTACCTTACAACATCTTATCAGTATTCACATTCGATACGTTCGAGTTGATACTTCAGAATGACTTACGCGAAGCGAATTCCAGCACAGTATGCTCAAAATGCTGCAAACGATTCCAATTGCCACGAGTGCACAGCAGAGTAACAATAATATAATCTTCCATGTTCCTGCTAAACCAATCAATTTTTCACCCAATAGATAAGCCCAGATGAAAACTGCAAATGGTACCAATGCTGCAATGATCTGTTCATACCACGCACTACATATGGCTAATAATCTGACACCGATTCCCATAATAAACAACTTAAAATTAAAAAAAGAAATGTGGTTTTTTTTAGTAGATGTAAAAAAGAAGCAGTTGACAACCGAACTTTTTACTTAGCTATAACTGAACAAAGAGAGTTTTCATTTATACAGGCAGGAAATCAATTGAGCATGCTTTAAAGCGTATGTAGGCTGTTGATCATCCAGATGTACAGTATAAAATAAGAGAGTTCTTTCATTTAGAAATCTGCCAAATCATTCCACATGTGAATGTAACATATGCCGATTATTTCAACAAGAACCACAAATAAAAGTTTTTAAAACCACAAGAGCAAAACGCTTTTTTGTCAGCTGTACACTACTACTTGGAGCATAATATAGTGTGATACACATTGTAGGAACATGAAATTAAAAAAAAATCAATCATGCAAATTCAGGAAGCAATTAACTGGTGCCTGAATAAATTTGTATCAAGTTTCTCTTGATTGCCAATTTCGAAACTATGAAGCAAACAATTATTTCAACAAAGATTTGCATCTGTTTATACAGTCGTACGAACAACATGCCTAATCTCTTCTCTTCTGTTCACACGCCATCGTCATTTGTAAATTATTAATTTCATACTTATCACTGAATCTCAGAAAGCTCTAATTCATTCGATAATCTCACATACACATATCAATATTACTTTGTCAATCTTGACGAAGATTCAATCGTTATGAATGTTTTGAGAACCCAATCTAAATAATAACAAACCCAAAAGCATCACTTGAAATCATGTTCGACCTACATTTATGGTAATAAGGATGGCACTTCCTGTAGATGCAGTATGCATTGCTGGGGTAAGTATAATGATAAGTCCTAATATTAGACCGAATACTCTGGAATGTGAAAAAAAATGGTACAAAAAAAAAGTCTAAAGGTTCATTGAATGTACTGCGATTTATACGTAGTTCTATTGCTTATAGTCACGCAACAAATGGTCAGCAATGCACATCAGCAACGTTTTTATGTGGATATATTTGAAAGATAACGTTAGAATTCCGCAATTATTATTTCCGTGACCGATTGTCATGATATTAGTACATAAGTCACTTGAAATATGCAAACATATTATACAACGATGCGCTCACTGTGTTTTCAATGTAGGATTGTGTATTGAACAAATAATAATGAATAATCGGTCAGTTCTGAATATGAACAAAATAATTATATACAAAATAATAAAGCTTTTCTTTTAAGGTCAATAACTTACATGAAAACTAGACAAGATAATCCAAGTGGACTACTCCATTCCATTGGGTCCAATCTTTCAGGTGGAATGGGGAATTCTTATGAACATCAGTTACTTACATGCAACATTTTTTTTCGTTACAGATCCAGCTGTGATCATCTTTTGATATTGCACTGAATATCCAAGTT